>CM077208.1:39772981-39877981 GCA_039654625.1 Rhinogobio ventralis
TGCTACTGTAATTCATGATTAATTCAGGTAGTTATAAAACATTTAGTAGTTGTCAGAGAAGTATTTCTGTGAGCTCATCTAAAGTGAGGATAATGTATGCCTCGTAAAGCTTTTACAGAGCAGATTTAAAGGCTTCCACTTCCATGGTTTTAGGTTTATAGAGAGGCTGATAAAGAGAAGGAGAACGGGAAGGTTAACCTGGAGCCACCGATGTACTGCTTTATAGGTCAAAATAAGAATTTTAAAACCAATGCGTGAACTGAAGCCATGTAATGTAATGGGACGTGAGACAAACTAAACAATCAAATTTCACTTAAAATTATTTTTTTCCAAAGATGGTTTCAGTCATTTTAGGCCGTTTTTATCATGTTGATGTTAGTTCAAGTGTTCGTTCTTTAAATAAGTTTGGTTTTAATTAGTTATTAAAACGGGGTGTGACATTATGATTGACAGCAGTGATTGACAGCTTCTCTGTAGCGAAGTACTCACTGAGGCACTCAGACGGTTGGATGAACGTCTGATGCATATGGGACACTTTTCTGGAAACACTTCAGGAGTTTCAAAGTCATCATCTGATTGGTTGAATTCTACAGGATGTCTGCGAGATGTGTGTGTTGCGTTCTTTAACGGTCCGCCAAGAAACCAATGCCGTGACGCCAAACTCCCTCGTGGACGAAGAACGCCGTCGTGTTTACAGCTGTGACAATGAGCGCTTACCAGGATCAACTAAACGCTGGATTTTATGTGAAGTATGAGAAGTTTTGCGGCTCCATTGTTGCAGTAAACTTGCACATCGTTCATGAATGAATAATTTGTAGATGCACGCCGGTCTGTTATTGCAGGGACACCGACGTTAGATTTTCACACCTCTAAACATGACGCGGAACAAGACGAACTGTGATTGGTTGCGTTGCATGTCAGTCAAACGTCCTCTTGGGTGGCCCTCGACCAATGAAAGCTGCGATGCAAACCTTCTGCCGTCAGTCTTAAGCTCTGGCTACGCGAAACTAATGAGGCACCAACGGACATTTTCGTTGATATTGTTCATTGAAGCCTACTGTATTATGTAGAGTAAAGTAATGTGAGAGAGAGGTCGAGTTTTACCTGGTGTTCATAATAAAAAATCAGTTTGAATGTCAGCTGCGATATGTTGTCATTTTAACAGTTAAGGGGTTTTATCGTGTCCTGCATTTGTCAGTTGCCGTGTTCGCAACGAGTTTCAGTCCAATAATAAAGTCTCCGCTACTGACCGACTCACTCATAAACACAGTCTTTGCCGCCATCTGATGCCGTAATAATGTAACTCTTGTTGCTGTTCATGGTCAGGGACTATTTTTTCCAGTGGAAAAGGACAAGATATCGCAGCTGACATTTAAACAGATTTTTTATTATGAACATAAGACCTGAACTGAAATACCAGGTAAACCTCTCTCTCACATTACTTTACTCTACATAATACAGTAGGCTTCAATGAACAATATCAACGAGAACAAACATATGTTTACGTTGCTAAGAGTGGTTGCTAAGGTGTTGTGCAGTGATACACAGAACCATTGGGTGAATCGGTCATAGCTATTGACCAATCAGAATCAAGGACTGGAACTAACCGTTTTATAAAAGTGATTTTGCAGTTGGCCAACAACCACACGCTCAAGAACTTCCATAAGGAATCATGGCAAATTCGAAAATTGGCTGATAATTAGGTGTGTGTAGCGCTAAACCCTGTTGTAATTGTTACATTTTCCAATGATCAGCATTCTCCCCTAAAAGTGATCGGGCAGACCAAGCGTGCCGCACACGTCCTGAAAAGTGAAGCCAAAGCGTCTCGATCATGCCTCAGATTTGCTCGTCGAAATTTTCAGATATTTTTGATTTTTTTGAAAAACCTACTAAGTTTTTGGCCCGATCGGAACCAAACCAGTGCAGCAAGATTCTCTGGAGTCTGATCATCAATAGTGAAAAAAAAAGTTTAGAAATTTCGGTTCATGGTCCCTAAGGGCCGCCCGAACGTTCGAAGTGGGAGGAGCCACTTTACTAAAATGGCTATAACTCGTGAACGGAATGAGATATTTTCACCAAACTCAGAACGCCTATGTAAGAGCTCATTCTGTGGTCACGTGAAAAAGGACACCGCGACTGGCCACTTGGTGGCGCTATAACGGGAAAAAAACATGAAAATGGCTATAACTACTTCACTGTTAGTCCAATGGTCCAATGCATGCAAAAGCCTATAACTCCTAAAGGAAAACTCGGAACTTCACGGAAATAGGTGCGCACATGCGACCTATGATTCTAAACAAACATGCAAACATTTATGGAGATTGGACCATAGGTGGCGCTATAGCTGTTAAAACGATATAATAAATTGCCTATAATGGCTGTAAACGGTCTTTTACTTCTCTGATTTAAGTGGTTACATGCTTTCTAAATAAAACATATCTTTTTATGCATATGTGCTTAAAGGCCTTAAACCACTTGAACCCCGATAACTGCTATATATTTGGACATATAACTGGACATATCACTCCCAGAGCAGGAGGGGCCATCCCTGCATCAAGCGAGGCTTTATATGGGGAATGATCACTGGAAAACAAACAACAGTGGGAAGAGTATACAAGTAGTAGCATTCTTTGTTAAGAACAATTTAGAAAACAGTCAAACTAGAACAGAAACAGGAAAATTAAGAGAAAATCAACTCAACTAATTCAGATGCAGAAGCACAGACAATAGAGTTATAAATATGTTCAGTTTTAGATGAAAAGTAATTGAGAAACTCATAACTCTGCTCAGTGGTGGAACAGTTAATGTCACTACAGGTTTATTAAGATGGTTAACTGAACCCTAGGAATGGTACTCAAACTGATGCTGTTCAAACACTGATCTATGAGCCGCCAGGCCAGGGTTTTGCAGCTCTAAAGAATATCCAAACACATAAAAAAACATACATTTCCCTGAGAAGCAGAACTGTATAAGAGCGCTAAGTTTTCAGTTTTCTCATTCATTCCCAGTTCTTTTTAAGCATAAACCAAATGATATCTTTTGAATATGTGAGTTTTACATACAGCACTGCAAGCGATAATGCATTCTCCCAGGTTCCCACAACTCTCACTGATGTTTTGTAAAGGTTATGTACATGTTAAGATTAAACATTCCTCTTTTTATAGAATGTTATATTAAAGGTGCAGTGTGTAGTATTTATGAGGATCTATTAACAGAAATGCAATATAATACACATAACTGTTTTCAGTGGTGTATAAAGACCGTTATGTTTTTATCACCTTTTCCGTTTCTATCGACACCAGTGCTCAAAGTGGGCCGGTATGCACCGGTACGCAGTACTGGCACTTCTCTATTTTAATCAGTAGCGTGCCCTCACTTTTTCTTGCGTACTGGCCCTTCTCACATGTTACTCTGACCACACACACAATGAAATCAGTCTATTAATTAATTGTATACATCGCGCGTTCAACCTTTTATAAGCTGTACGAACTGAACGGATCTGCGCAATATGACAGTGAATGAAGCCCAATCGTTTAATTCACCAACAAGCTCCAAAAGTGTGATAAGATTAGCCATTCCCATCACGTCACTGATGATAACATTTGCAACCCATTTGTGACCCTGGAGCACAAACCCAGTCCTGATCTCACGGGTGTGTCTGTGGCAATAGCCAATAATGCATTGTGTGGGTCAAAATTATACATTTTTCTTTTGTGCCAAAAATCATTAGGATATTAAGATCATGCTCCATGAAGATATTCTGTAAATCTCCTCCCGTAAATATATCATAAATGTATTATTAGTAGTAATATGCATTGCTAAGGACTTCATTTGGACAACTTTAAAGGAGATTTTCTCAATATTTAGATTTTTTTGCACCCTCAGATTCCAGATTTTCAAATAGTCGTATCTCAGCCAAATATCCTATCCTAACAAACCATACATCAATGGAAAGCTTATTATTTCAGATGATGTATAAATCTCAATTTCAAAAATTTGACCCTTATGACTGGTTTTGTGGTCCAGGGTCACATTTGAGTGTAGTTGTCATGGTGTGTGCCGGCAGGAAGGCAAGGACAGGTAAATACAATACCGAGGCGACGGCGGGGACACAGCAGGCCACTGTGGAGCCGGACTGACCGAGCCCCAAGATGGAGTAGGAGGGAGCGAGGAGCCCAACTGAGCCCAGGGGACGGAGGGAGGAGGCGCAGCCGGACGAGTCCCAAGGCAAGGGGAGAGGGAGACCGGCGGAACTGGTGGACTGGTGGTCCAAGGCGGAGCAGAGGGAGGTGAGAGCCAGGGCATCGCCAAAGGCTCGACGGGTGATGGTGACCATGGCGACAGACGAGTGGCGGGAAAACTAGAACAAAGGAACATGTGACCAAGAGAAAAACACTGAAAGTCCATGACAACACAGAACATGATGGTGACAGTAGTAAAACGCTACAGAGAAAGTCGAACATGGTCTAAAACAGCCATTAAAAAGACTGATGAAAACATCATCCGGCACCAACATTAATTAGAAAGCTTTTTAAATACTCATGACCACCTTTACTTGAATTTATCAAGTTTTATTGTAGTTATTAAATTTTGACTAACTTGTTGTATAATTTAATAGATAATCTGTTAGTGGAAAAGATGTTTCATTATAGATTTACATTACACCTGTGGCATGTTGTAGCTATAGTTTCTATGTGTGTGTTGCTTATGACAAATGCTATAGATAAAAAAAAAGGAGGCATCAAATGGTCTTACCTGTAACCTGCAACTTTTTCATAAGACCAAGTGTGAAATCAAGAGCTTTAAAGTCTGGATCTTCTTGAATTATTGACTAAACGATTGTTTTTTCCCAATGTGTAAAATGTGTTCTGCTAATAATGACAGATATTAGAGAACCTGGCTTACAGATATTCCAAGAGATGGAAGGAAATGAACATGTTCAGTGTAAGAATATTCAAAGTAAAGTTAGTTTGACTTTCCATGACCCATGTTTGTTAACTATAAGCTACTTTATTGCAGTTATGTTATCAACCAACTTTGCATGTGTGGACCATTTTGCAAAAGACAAAATGAAAATAAATGAAGGGAGCATGCCCTGGGACCCTGTTAAACGGTTCACACTTCAACCCCCCTTCAAACCTTGCAACATGCCCCCGTTGATGAGTACCGGCACTTTAATTTCTCCACTTCAAGCACTGGCCATTTCTAATTATTGGGGGGGGACTTGTCCCCCTCAATGTCTTTGGTGGTTACGGCCCTAAAGCACAGTAGCACAACACTTACCATAGTTTTACTGTGGTATTTGAAGTTAAAGCACAGTAACCACAACACTTAGCGGAGACTGGGGTAAGATGAGCCAGTGGGTAAGTTGACCCACCCCTTTTATCTTGGAAACTGTACACTTTTATTGTCATGTGACCATATATTTTGGAACCCCCCCATAATTCCTGCTAGACTGTGAAAATAAGCACATGGGAGGAGCGGAAGGCGCACATTTACTTTAAAAACTGTTTTTGGCTTGTCAAAGTAAAATTTTAGCGCAACAGATGTAATGGCTGTTGCATCAAAGCCAATTTGTCCAGGTCTTAAATGTTTATGATCCATATTGGTGATTTATCAATGTATAAAACCATGCAAATCATTTAGCTAAATATTAGCCTGAATTGGTAAGCTAGCTAGTTTAATCCAAAATGGCAGCTATGGGGCAAAGTGAGCCAAATGCTATGGGGTAAATTGAGCCAGCGTTTTAACTGACCCCACCATAAGGCACTGTAGTTGAGTTAAATCTCTGAAGTATAAACTGGTATAATTTCAATGTAATGTTACACAACTGGTTTAGTTTATCATTTTCTTAAAAATTACAACAACAACAAAATTTGATAGGAACAATGTACAAGTACAGCAAATCCTGCTCTGATAAGACCAGAAGATGCTCAATCATATATATCCTTCCACCTGTATCCCTAATGACCTAACATGTTCAATATCGCAGAAAAACTACCATGTTAAGAACCGTCTGACTAAAATATTTATTAGTTTCAATGACATTCTTTCATTCATTCTAATTCAGTTTTTATTTTATTTAATTTTACTCAACAAACTCTGTTCAGTCTGTTTTTTTGGAAGGCTACAACTGTTTCAGAAATGTATTGTCCGTTTACACCCAGATGGTGCAACTTACCCACTGACTCAGATCAACTTACCCCTAACCTGGGGTAAATTGAGCCACATGAAAAAATTTTTATAAGCAGCCATATTTTTAGAACCCTTTTCCATAGATGTATTCTGATCATTTAAAATGATAGCAAACATCCTGAAATTACTTTAGATACTTTTATTGTACTTCTGCATCATTTTATCGTATCTTGAGGAACACATAAGTAAAAAATGGCTCATCTTACCCCACTCTCCCCTACCATAGTTTTACTGTGGTATTTGTAGTTGAAGCACAGTAACCATAACACTTACCATGCTTTTACCACAAATTAATGTTAAAAAAATGTATATTGCGAGTAAAAATAATGTTAGGTTCGTAACATTTTAAACAACGCTGTAATCACGACAAGAGAACTGGACATTTTAATGTTTTCTTTTTAGTCTTGTGGAACCCATATTTAAACATATAACCAATTTAATTTATCTCAGATTCAGCAGAAAAAGATGTAGTTAAAACAAAAATGACAAGAAAATAATATGATATGACTTAACTAACAGGGAACGTTCTGTCAAGGTTCTATCAAAGCTCTTAAAAAACAAATGTTCTTCCTGTAACGTTAATATAACATTCATTCAATGTTATCTGGTCTTTAATAATGTTCTCAAAATGTCAGTACAAAAACATTATTTATACATTATGCAGCGTTTAATCTGAGAAATTTAAGTGTCTGTTTATTAAAATGTTTTTTAAATGTTACTCCTTGTTTGTTTTTTTAAACGGACCCTAACCCTGTGAACTTTAGCCAAACATTCTTCAAGAGCAGTGAAGTCGGAGCTCGTCATGTTTGTGAGCTCCATGGACTTGAAGTGCCCTTGGTCTGAAATGCCCCAGCATGCACTGCTTATTGCAAATCCACGTTTTAAAGCTTTGGGCTGTGATTTGCTGACCAGCTGCTGAGTTGAGTTTTTATGCCGGGAGCCAGGGGCCGTTTCACCGCTGAGTACACTACTAAAGAGGCTGGAGAGACGCAGAACAATACGCCCGAGCTCACGTGTCACTAATGCCAGTGCTTTCAGAGAATGGGACGTGAATCACAGATGGGAAGCTGCTCTCTCTGTCATCAGAGTCTATCATCATACATCTGATTTTGATCCATAATTCGTTCTTAATAAAACAATCCAATATAAGACGTTTTTTTACTACTGAGCCTGTGAATATCACAGAATATCATTTGCTAAATCAATTAAATTTCTAATAGGCTGTATATTTTCACATTTTGGATATATTATTATTTGTTATTTGCTGAATGTATGTTTTAAATAAAGGCCGTGACGTGAGAAGTCCAGTGTGAGCGCACCTTTCATCAGTTTTGCTGGAAAAGGTCTTTGCATGAGTTTGCGTTTCTAGTCTCCTGTGTTTGCATGAATATATTCTTTAAAGGGGACCTATTACGCAAAATTAACTTTTACATGGTGTTTGAACATAAATGTGTGTCGGCAGTGTGTACACAACCACTATAATGATAAAAATCCACACACTCCACTTTTAATTCCCATAAATCATAAGCAGTGTCTCAGAACAAGCCGTTGACGTCACATATGCTTAGGCCCCGCCCACGACTGCCAACGGACTCTGCCCTAATAGCATAGACCCTCCCTGTGGCATTACATATGCTTAGGCCCCGCCCACGACTGCCAATGAACTCTGCCCTATTAGCATAGACCCTCCCTGTGGCATTACATATGCTTAGGCCCCGCCCACGACTGCCAACGGACTCTGCCCTATTAGCATAGACCCTCCCTGTGGCACTACATATGCTTAGGCCCCGCCCACGACTGCCAATGGACTCTGCCCTATTAGCATAGACCCTCCCTGTGGCATTACATATGCTTAGGCCCTGCCCACGACTGCCAACGGACTCTGCCCTATTAGCATAGACCCTCCCTGTGGCATTACATATGCTTAGGCCCCACCCACGACTGCCAACGGACTCTGCCCTATTAGCATAGACCCTCCCTGTGGCATTACATATGCTTAGGCCCCGCCCACGACTGCCAATGAACTCTGCCCTATTAGCATTGACCCTCCCTGTGGCACTACATATGCTTAGGCCCCGCCCACGACTGCCAACGGACTCTGCCCTAATAGCATAGACCCTCCCTGTGGCATTACATATGCTTAGGCCCCACCCACGACTGCCAACGGACTCTGCCCTATTAGCATAGACCCTCCCTGTGGCATTACATATGCTTAGGCCCCGCCCACGACTGCCAACGGACTCTGCCCTATTAGCATAGACCCTCCCTGTGGCATTACATATGCTTAGGCCCCGCCCACGACTGCCAATGAACTCTGCCCTATTAGCATAGACCCTCCCTGTGGCATTACATATGGTTAGGCCCCGCCCATGGCTGCTGACGTACTTCGGCCTATTAGCATAGACCGACTGTGTTTATGTGAACTTTGATATAACCTTGTGTGTATTTGACAGTTTAAGCGCAATAAGATGTGAAAGAGATTAGTTTAATACTCACGGGACGCTCCGTCTGAAATCTAGCTTTCTGAGCGTGTGCTTCGGGTGTGTTCATTCAGAAAACCATATATCAGAAGTTTAGACTGATATGGCTTCAAAACGCATGCAGATCATAAACTTTCATGATGATGAACAACTGCAATGTCACGTGATAGCGTGAACGTGATAGAGATGATCATCAAAACCAAACAGATGTTGTAGTTTTTAGCAGAGTATTGGAGGCACTGTACAGACCCCGCCCTCTTCTGGATAGGGGGCGGAGCAGCAGCTCATTTGCATTTAAAGATACATGCACAAAAACAGCCTGTTTTTCCTTCCACTCAAAAATGGGCATTTACAACATGGTGTAATAAATGAACTGTGGGGTATTTTGAGCTGAAACTTCACACACATATTCTGGGGATGCCTGAGACTTATATTACATCATGTAAAAAGGGGCATAATAGGTCCCCTTTAAATTATCATCTCCAGCATTGTTTGGGCATAAAAGGGAAGTTGCGCTGATTGTTATTTCCCTATTGTGCTGTATAACCGAGTGAAACGCTTCAGGAACAAGAACAAATGTAGGGAGGGGCTTGATTTTGTCCCTGGGGAATTGATTGGATGGTTGTGGTTTGCTATTGGTGGATCTCATGTGAGTGACAGGTGGCCAGTGCCAGAAACACGTCATCAGAGAACAAGGCTACTTCCCTACTATACACATATTATGTACGTAAAATGATTAGTATGTCAGAATTTGTCAGATTACATTCATACTACACGATGTTGGTGCAGTTATCATAATAAGGAGTATAATCAGAATATATACTGCAGAACTTGATCGCCAAGATAGATACACATAAAATGAACAATGCACAAATACTCTCATATCAGATCAAAGAAGTGTCACTTATTGTGTAAAATGTTTTCTGAAAGAACTAAAAAAATATGAAACGTAAGAGGAACGTGCTGTTTTTTCTCACGAATATGACATATAATTTAAAAAAAAGTCACAAATTTCATTGTACCTTTTATATGCAAGACAGTCACGTGGTGTCGCGGCCTGGCGTCACCACGCCCCGCTAAGCGAGCGTACGTGCGCGCTCACGTACAACGCGTGGTTCTTTCACATTGCCGTAAGTAGGGAAGACTCGTCTGTCGTTTTAAAGGTTCCAAGCGTTCTTTTACATGTTTTAATTGCAATAACCCACTCTGCGTCTTAGACTGAAGCCTTTTTGGTCTAGGGGTGGAGTGGAGAGGAGAGTGTCGAGAGGCTCCAGCTGGAAGTCAACCGATCTTTTTTGGCAGCACATTGCGGCGGATTTGAGGGGTGTTTGTTAGAAGAGAAATGGCCACTGAGGTGGAGACTCTCCTGCCGAACAACCCGCTGCTCAAGCCGGAGGAGCACGAGTGCCAGGACGGGAAAGAAGGAGGGTTCGTGGTAAAGGAGCAGAACCTTAAACGGGCGAAAGACGAGAGTAACAGTCAGGCGAAGGAGAACTTAAACGAGGAGAGCGAAGAGGACGCCTGTAAGAAGGAGTTTACAGAGGCACCGCCGCCCAAGGTGAACCCGTGGACGAAGAAGATGAGCGGCGTCAACGGACAAACGCTGCACGGTCTGTACCAGAGTGTGTGTGTGTGTGTGTGTGTGCTTCAGATTTAACACAACAAACCCCTGGCAACGAGTGAGTTCACGAGGCACATCTGAACGTTCGTCCAGTAACGTTCCTTCAGTTATCTGGTGTTTAATAATGTTCTCGAAACGTTAGCATGTTTATACAACCTCACGTGACCGTTAAAACGGTTGACTTGGACGGTACTTTAACGTTTTTTTTAAATGCTGCAACTGTCTCAGAACATTCAAATTCCTACAATTGAATGTTCCCTCAAAGCATTTAAAAAAATAACGGCCGCTTGATGGGAAGGTTAGCAAGCCGTTCGTGTGTGTGTTTGTTCGCTGGGATGTCAGATGGTGTTTATCTCGTTTCTCACACACACATGACAGCGGATTGTGAGCACCGCTAGGCCTCGCTAGCTCTGTTTCGGTACCCGTGCGTTCAATACACACACATGAGCGCAAAACAAGCCATATCACGCGAAATTACAGTCGCAGATGAGACGCAGGATGTCTTGTTCTTCGGCTTCATCGCTTTTGCGAACAAATGGCTATCGGGTTAGCATTAGCATTAGCGGCCTATGGTGTGGGAGCTCGTCTGACAGGCCGGGGCTAATGCGGGTTTACTGTAACAAAAAAATCCCGGTTGTTTATCGTTTTACACTCTGTCAGGCGAGATTAAATGCATTTGTTCACTGTATTACATTGCAATCGCGCGATAATCCGCCGTTTTGTTGTGGGACGACACGTGTGAGGTCCACGTGTTTGTCACGAACCCGCTCGGATTCGGTTAAACGCCTGTTCGATCACACATCTGCTCAATATGGGGTTTTTATGAACGGCGCTCGTGACAGTTTGTCTCTCTCGCGCTGTTTAAAGCACATGCGCGCGCCAGTGCCGCTGCTAGCCGTTAGCATTAGCCTCTGATCGCTGCTCTCAGATTAATATTCATCTGTTTGATTGACACACGGGTAGTTATTGCAAGCGTGCGCGCACTGCTTTATTTTAGCAGCGGAAAATGATGTAATAAAGGGCTCGTGGAGCTGCTATCAATCCCAGAGTTCCACTGCGTGAAGGCAACGTGGTTTGTGCCATGTGATCACGTGCGGATAGATGCGCGTCGCTGCTTTTGCTTCCAGTGTTTTATGCGCTTTCCATGATCATGTGTGTTGAGTGACGTCATGACAGCTGGCTATTATTGGTTTAGAGATGATCGATTCACCGCCATGTTGAATGATTGTTTGGTGAATTTAGTACATTAAGTGTTCATTTGCATGCAGTGTGCGTGTTATTTTATATAACAAAATCTGGAATCTGAGGGTGCAAAAAAAATCCAAATCTCCTTTAAAGTTGTCCAAATGAAGTCCTTAGCAATGCATATTACTACTAATAATAAATGTATGATATATTTACAGTAGGACATTTACAGAATATCTTCATGGAGCATGATCTTAATATCCTAATGATTTTTGTCATAAAGAAAAATGTATAATTTTGACCCACACAATGCATTATTGGCTATTGCCACAGACACACCCGTGAGATCAGGACTGCTGTTGAGCTCCAGGGGCACATATGGAGGTGAATTATCCATAACAGCATTATATTAGTGTTGTAATGCAACTGCACTGTAAAATGTAAATAGGTGAGTTTTGTGTCAATTATTACATAACTTGTAAGAGTTAAAGGGATAGTTCACCCAAAAATGGAGACTACCCCATAATTCAGATTAGAGCCGGACCGATTTATCGTTCTGCCGATTTTATCTGCCGATATGAGCCTGTCGCAGATGCATCAGCATATATGTCTCACAGCACGTGAATATTCACACAAATTAACTCAAATTGCCTGTCTTGTTGAGTATCATCGTAAACACAGTCGGTTATGTCTTAAGTGAACATAAATGAAAGTTATGAAAGTCACCGCCAGTGTTTTTGGTCAAGTTTCATGGCCCACAGAATATCTTGTATGAATATCTGAACATGCAATATATCAAAAGAAAGAACAGAGCCTCTGCCTTTTCTCGCTTCATGCATTATTTTTTATCAACACTTAAATGTGGGTAAGTTTCATGAAAAAAGGAACATTTTGAGGAAAACCCCTAATCCGTTTTTAAGAAAGACTAACTTGCATACAGATGGGATTAGGGCTGGATGATATGACCTAAAACCTCAATTAATTGAACACTTTACCTTGATTACGATGAATGAAAGATTTTTTATTTTTTTTTTGCCCTCATAGTTCACTGACAAGGTATGTACTGTAAATATGCTTGACTATTAAAGGTGGGATATTTCTCTTTTAAATAAATTAGCATCGTGAGTACAGTTATTTGAATGCAATAATGAGAGCGAATGCGTGTGTGAATTATACAGTGTCTTTATTAATTGTGAAGCTGTGCGTTGTATGTAGTTACTTCAAAGGTAGAGACGGCTATGCTATAATGGTTGAGTTTCTAAGCTACTGTAGTGATGCATCACAGGACAGCGCTGACCATGAGTTTCTGTGCGCGAGATCTTCGGGTGATGTGCGAGCTAATGTCTGTATGAGTGTGTGTGTGTCACAATCAGCGCAGTAGCTGCTCAATATAATGATACACATCCAATGGTCTAAAATCGCCTGAATGTCCAAACTGGCAAGCCTTAAAACACATACAATTGACAGTTTAGTGAAGACGCAAGTCGAAGTGATCAGGGTTCGCGCGTTGACAGAGACGTGACGCGGATTGGCTCTGTCTCAGAAAACAGCTCGCGAGCACTGAAGTGCCATGTTTTCCATATTGATGTTATTGAATGGTGTAAATCACTTTAATGTTCAAACTGGCAAGCCTTAAAACTGTCTGTGTGTGTCGCCTCTGTGTTGCTTCCATGCCACTGACTGGACGGGGCGGAGTCATGTGTTTTTAAGGGGAAAGTATTAACAGGATTAAAATCCAAAATAACCGTCATGGGAAAATGACGTCAGTTAGAGGTTTTGAATTTTGGTTGATTAATTGGCCAGCCCTACCTCTGACCCGACCCATGGCGTATTGATGAACGCAGAGGGTAGAGCGAAGCAAAACACCGCTCACGAATTAGTCTAAAACGAGAGCGTTTAAAGAGAAATGTGGGAGGAGCTTGAGTTTGTTTGAATGGCGAGAGGCGTCGACTCTCACCTGATGCCGAGTTCACACTGACCGACTTTACAAGAGGAAGAATCGTCCGCAAACTACGCTTCGCAACCAAACGCATGCGTACGTGAGACTGGATTTGTTATTAAAAATTATAGCCTGCAAGAAGTTTGCGATCCAAACTGTCTGATGCGCTGATTTGCAGCAATTGTGTTCTGCAAAGAGAGCTGGAGGAGAATAAATCGTTGTGCAATGTGCTGCTGTTGCGGCTGGTCAAGCAAACGTTTGTGCTTTGATTCTGTTTGATGTAATTGTAATGCTTATGATCGAGAAACATAGACAGAGAAGGAGTTTTTTTCAGAACTGAAGCCATGCTTGCTGATATTCTGGTCTATAACTCCTCCCCCCTGTATCCTGCTCTCTCATTGGCTGTAGGTCATCGCAGATGTCAGGACACATTTCACACAGCAGAATTCTGAATCGCTGACATGTCCGGATATGGAGCATGTCAAATCCCTCACGGGTCGTCGATTCTCTCAGATCGTGTATTTGATAATGCGCACCGCGTGACTGTCACTCACGTGAACGAGCACTGATTTCCCTCCGATTTCGGGCAATTGTCTGCGATATCGCAAAATCTGTCGGCGAGTGAAAATCAGAGAGAAAATTGTGCAGTGTGAACTCTGCATAAGCTTACGCTACATCCTACGTCAGGTCAGAGGTCACTCGTCATGCGTCGGGTCAGAGGTCAAATAGTGGTAGTTGTGTTGACTGTCAATGGAGAGCCCGAAATCTCTCAAATTTGTGTTCTGAAGATGAAGGTCTCACGGGTTTGGAACTGCATGAGGGAGAGGAAATAATGACAGAGCTTACATTTGAGTGAACTAACCCTTTAAACAGTGCAACTTAATGAACACACAGTATCAGAGCTCAAACAGAACACTTAAATAATATTCAGTCTGCACTTCACAAGCTGTAGGCTTGCACACACATACGCATACGCACACACATACGCATACGCACACACATACGCATACGCACATACATACGCATACGCGCACACACACACATACATACACATACGCACACACGTACATACACATACGCACGCATACGCACACTCACACACGGGTTTTCATGTTTTTTGGGGACTTTCCATAGACATAATGGTTTTTATACTGTATAAAATGTACATTCTATCCCCCTACACTACCCCTACCCCTAAACCTACCCATTACACACACACACACTACCCCTAAACCTACCCATCACACACACACACTACCCCTAAACCTACCCATCACACACACACACACTACCCCTAAACCTACCCATCACACACACACACTACCCCTAAACCTACCCATCACACACACACACTACCCCTAAACCTACCCATCACACACACACACACTACCCCTAAACCTACCCATCACACACACACACACTACCCCTAAACCTACCCATCACACACACACACACTACCCCTAAACCTACCCATCACACACACACACTACCCCTAAACCTACCCATCACACACACACACTACCCCTAAACCTACCCATCACACACACACACTACCCCTAAACCTACCCATCACACACACACACACTACCCCTAAACCTACCCATCACACACACACACTACCCCTAAACCTACCCATCACACACACACACTACCCCTAAACCTACCCATCACACACACACACTACCCCTAAACCTACCCATCACACACACACACACTACCCCTAAACCTACCCATCACACACACACACACTACCCCTAAACCTACCCATCACACACACACACACTACCCCTAAACCTACCCATCACACACACACACACTACCCCTAAACCTACCCATCACACACACACACACTACCCCTAAACCTACCCATCACACACACACACACTACCCCTAAACCTACCCATCACACACACACACACTACCCCTAAACCTACCCATCACACACACACACACTACCCCTAAACCTACCCATCACACACACACACACTACCCCTAAACCTACCCATCACACACACACACACTACCCCTAAACCTACCCATCACACACACACACACTACCCCTAAACCTACCCATCACACACACACACACTACCCCTAAACCTACCCATCACACACACACACTACCCCTAAACCTACCCATCACACACACACACACCCCTACCCCTAAACCTACCCATCACACACACACACACACACACACTACCCCTACCCCTAAACCTACCCATTACACACACACACACACTACCCCTAAACCTACCCATCACACACACACTACCCCTAAACCTACCCATCACACACACACACTACCCCTAAACCTACCCATCACACACACACACACCCCTACCCCTAAACCTACCCATCACACACACACACACACACACACTACCCCTACCCCTAAACCTACCCATTACACACACACACACACACTACCCCTAAACCTACCCATCACACACACACACACACTACCCCTAAACCTACCCATCACACACACACACACACACTACCCCTACCCCTAAACCTACCCATCACACACACACACACTACCCCTACCCCTAAACCTACCCATCACACACACACACTACCCCTACCCCTAAACCTACCCATCACACACACACACACTACCCCTGAACCTACCCATCACACACACACACACACACACACACCCCTACACCTACCCATCACTCACACACACACACACACACACACACACACACACACTACCCCTAAACCTACCCATCACACACACACACACACACACACTACCCCTAAATCTACCCATCACACACACACACACACACACACTACCCCTAAATCTACCCATCACACACACACACACACACACACACTACCCCTAAATCTACCCATCACACACACACACACACACACACTACCCCTAAATCTACCCATCACACACACACACACACACTACCCCTAAATCTACCCATCACACACACACACACACACACTACCCCTAAATCTACCCATCACACACACACACACACACAACCCCTAAATCTACCCATCACACACACACACACACACACTACCCCTAAACCTACCCATCACACACACACACACACACACACACACACTACCCCTAAACCTACCCATCACACACACACACACACTACCCCTAAACCTACCCATCACACACACACACACACTACCCCTAAACCTACCCATCACACACACACACACACACACTACCCCTAAACCTACCCAACACACACACACACACACTACCCCTAAACCTACCCAACACACACACACACTACCCCTAAACCTACCCATCACTCACACACTACCCCTAAACCTACCCATCACACTCACACACTACCCCTAAACCTACCCAACACACACACACACTACCCCTAAACCTACCCAACACACACACACTACCCCTAAACCTACCCAACACACACACACACTACCCCTAAACCTACCCAACACACACACACAACCCCTAAACCTACCCATCACTCACATACACACACACTACCCCTAAACCTACCCAACACACACACACACACACACACTACCCCTAAACCTACCCAACACACACACACACACACTACCCCTAAACCTACCCAACACACACACACACACACTACCCCTAAACCTACCCAACACACACACACACACACACTACCCCTAAACCTACCCATCACACACACACACACACTACCCCTACCCCTAAACCTACCCAACACACACACTACCCCTACCCCTAAACCTACCCAACACACACACTACCCCTACCCCTAAACCTACCCATCACACACACACACACTACCCCTACCCCTAAACCTACCCAACACACACACTACCCCTACCCCTAAACCTACCCAACACACACACTACCCCTACCCCTAAACCTACCCATCACACACACACACACTACCCCTAAACCTACCCATCACACACACACACACACTACCCCTAAACCTACCCATCACACACACACACACACTACCCCTAAACCTACCCATCACACACACACACACACTACCCCTAAACCTACCCATCACACACACACACACACTACCCCTAAACCTACCCATCACACACACACACACACACTACCCCTAAACCTACCCATCACACACACACACACACACTACCCCTAAACCTACCCATCACACACACACACACACTACCCCTAAACCTACCCATCACACACACACACACACACACTACCCCTAAACCTACCCATCACACACACACACACACACACTACCCCTAAACCTACCCATCACACACACACACACACACACTACCCCTAAACCTACCCATCACACACACACACGCACTACCCCTAAACCTACCCATCACACACACACACACACACGCACTACCCCTAAACCTACCCATCACACACACACACACACACGCACTACCCCTAAACCTACCCATCACACACACACACACACACACGCACTACCCCTAAACCTACCCATCACACACACACACACACACACGCACTACCCCTAAACCTACCCATCACACACACACACACACGCACTACCCCTAAACCTACCCATCACACACACACACACACGCACTACCCCTAAACCTACCCATCACACACACACACACACGCACTACCCCTAAACCTACCCATCACACACACACACACACGCACTACCCCTAAACCTACCCATCACACACACACACACACGCACTACCCCTAAACCTACCCATCACACACACACACACACACACGCACTACCCCTAAACCTACCCATCACACACACACACACACACACACGCACTACCCCTAAACCTACCCATCACACACACACACACACACACGCACTACCCCTAAACCTACCCATCACACACACACACACACGCACTACCCCTAAACCTACCCATCACACACACACACACACGCACTACCCCTAAACCTACCCATCACACACACACACACACGCACTACCCCTAAACCTACCCATCACACACACACACACACACACGCACTACCCCTAAACCTACCCATCACACACACACACACACACACGCACTACCCCTAAACCTACCCATCACACACACACACACACACACGCACTACCCCTAAACCTACCCATCACACACACACACACACACGCACACACGCACTACCCTAAACCTACCCATCACACACACACACACACACACGCACTACCCCTAAACCTACCCATCACACACACACACACACACACGCACTACCCCTAAACCTACCCATCACACACACACACACACACACGCACTACCCCTAAACCTACCCATCACACACACACACACACACACGCACTACCCCTAAACCTACCCATCACACACACACACACACACACGCACTACCCCTAAACCTACCCATCACACACACACACACACACACGCACTACCCCTAAACCTACCCATCACACACACACACACACGCACGCACTACCCCTAAACCTACCCATCACACACACACACACACGCACGCACTACCCCTAAACCTACCCATCACACACACACACACACGCACGCACTACCCCTAAACCTACCCATCACACACACACACACACGCACGCACTACCCCTAAACCTACCCATCACACACACACACACACGCACGCACTACCCCTAAACCTACCCATCACACACACACACACACGCACGCACTACCCCTAAACCTACCCATCACACACACACACACACGCACGCACTACCCCTAAACCTACCCATCACACACACACACACACGCACGCACTACCCCTAAACCTACCCATCACACACACACACACACGCACGCACTACCCCTAAACCTACCCATCACACACACACACACACACACGCACTACCCCTAAACCTACCCATCACACACACACACACACACACGCACTACCCCTAAACCTACCCATCACACACACACACACACACGCACTACCCCTAAACCTACCCATCACACACACACACACACACGCACTACCCCTAAACCTACCCATCACACACACACACACACACACGCACTACCCCTAAACCTACCCATCACACACACACACACACACACACGCACTACCCCTAAACCTACCCATCACACACACACACACACACACGCACTACCCCTAAACCTACCCATCACACACACACACACACGCACTACCCCTAAACCTACCCATCACACACACACACACACGCACTACCCCTAAACCTACCCATCACACACACACACACACACGCACTACCCCTAAACCTACCCATCACACACACACACACACACACGCACTACCCCTAAACCTACCCATCACACACACACACACACACACGCACTACCCCTAAACCTACCCATCACACACACACACACACACACGCACTACCCCTAAACCTACCCATCACACACACACACACACACGCACGCACTACCCCTAAACCTACCCATCACACACACACACACACGCACGCACTACCCCTAAACCTACCCATCACACACACACACACACGCACGCACTACCCCTAAACCTACCCATCACACACACACACACACGCACGCACTACCCCTAAACCTACCCATCACACACACACACACACGCACGCACTACCCCTAAACCTACCCATCACACACACACACACACGCACGCACTACCCCTAAACCTACCCATCACACACACACACACACGCACGCACTACCCCTAAACCTACCCATCACACACACACACACACGCACGCACTACCCCTAAACCTACCCATCACACACACACACACACGCACGCACTACCCCTAAACCTACCCATCACACACACACACACGCACGCACTACCCCTAAACCTACCCATCACACACACACACACACGCACGCACTACCCCTAAACCTACCCATCACACACACACACACACGCACGCACTACCCCTAAACCTACCCATCACACACACACACACACGCACGCACTACCCCTAAACCTACCCATCACACACACACACACACGCACGCACTACCCCTAAACCTACCCATCACACACACACACACACGCACGCACTACCCCTAAACCTACCCATCACACACACACACACACGCACGCACTACCCCTAAACCTACCCATCACACACACACACACACACGCACGCACTACCCCTAAACCTACCCATCACACACACACACACACGCACGCACTACCCCTAAACCTACCCATCACACACACACACACACGCACGCACTACCCCTAAACCTACCCATCACACACACACACACACACGCACGCACTACCCCTAAACCTACCCATCACACACACACACACACGCACGCACTACCCCTAAACCTACCCATCACACACACACACACACGCACGCACTACCCCTAAACCTACCCATCACACACACACACACACGCACGCACTACCCCTAAACCTACCCATCACACACACACACACACACGCACGCACTACCCCTAAACCTACCCATCACACACACACACACACGCACGCACTACCCCTAAACCTACCCATCACACACACACACACACGCACGCACTACCCCTAAACCTACCCATCACACACACACACACACGCACGCACTACCCCTAAACCTACCCATCACACACACACACACACACGCACGCACTACCCCTAAACCTACCCATCACACACACACACACACACACGCACGCACTACCCCTAAACCTACCCATCACACACACACACACACGCACGCACTACCCCTAAACCTACCCATCACACACACACACACACGCACGCACTACCCCTAAACCTACCCATCACACACACACACACACGCACGCACTACCCCTAAACCTACCCATCACACACACACACACACGCACGCACTACCCCTAAACCTACCCATCACACACACACACACACGCACGCACTACCCCTAAACCTACCCATCACACACACACACACACGCACGCACTACCCCTAAACCTACCCATCACACACACACACACACGCACGCACTACCCCTAAACCTACCCATCACACACACACACACACGCACGCACTACCCCTAAACCTACCCATCACACACACACACACACGCACGCACTACCCCTAAACCTACCCATCACACACACACACACACGCACGCACTACCCCTAAACCTACCCATCACACACACACACACACGCACGCACTACCCCTAAACCTACCCATCACACACACACACACACGCACGCACTACCCCTAAACCTACCCATCACACACACACACACACGCACGCACTACCCCTAAACCTACCCATCACACACACACACACACGCACGCACTACCCCTAAACCTACCCATCACACACACACACACACGCACGCACTACCCCTAAACCTACCCATCACACACACACACACACGCACGCACTACCCCTAAACCTACCCATCACACACACACACACACGCACGCACTACCCCTAAACCTACCCATCACACACACACACACACGCACGCACTACCCCTAAACCTACCCATCACACACACACACACACGCACGCACTACCCCTAAACCTACCCATCACACACACACACACACGCACGCACTACCCCTAAACCTACCCATCACACACACACACACACGCACGCACTACCCCTAAACCTACCCATCACACACACACACACACGCACGCACTACCCCTAAACCTACCCATCACACACACACACACACGCACGCACTACCCCTAAACCTACCCATCACACACACACACACACGCACGCACTACCCCTAAACCTACCCATCACACACACACACACACGCACGCACTACCCCTAAACCTACCCATCACACACACACACACACGCACTACCCCTAAACCTACCCATCACACACACACACACACACACACACACACACACACTACCCCTACCATCTCACACACACACACACACACACACACACTACCCCTACCATCTCACACACACACACACACACACACACACTACCCCTACCATCTCACACACACACACACACACACACACACTACCCCTACCATCTCACACACACACACACACACACACACACTACCCCTACCATCTCACACACACACACACACACACACACACTACCCCTACCATCTCACACACACACACACACACACACACACTACCCCTACCATCTCACACACACACACACACACACACACACTACCCCTACCATCTCACACACACACACACACACACACACACTACCCCTACCATCTCACACACACACACACACACACACTACCCCTACCATCTCACACACACACACACACACACACTACCCCTACCATCTCACACACACACACACACACACACTACCCCTACCATCTCACACACACACACACACACACACTACCCCTACCATCTCACACACACACACACACACACACTACCCCTACCATCTCACACACACACACACACACACACTACCCCTACCATCTCACACACACACACACACACGCACTACCCCTAAACCTACCCATCACACACACACACACACGCACTACCCCTAAACCTACCCATCACACACACACACACACACACTACCCCTACCATCTCACACACACACACTACCCCTACCATCACACACACACACACACACACACACACACACACACACACACACACACTACCCCTACCATCTCACACACACACACACACACGCACTACCCCTACCATCACACACACACACACACACACACACACACACACACGCACTACCCCTAAACCTACCCATCACACACACACACACACGCACTACCCCTAAACCTACCCATCACACACACACACACACGCACTACCCCTAAACCTACCCATCACACACACACACACACGCACTACCCCTAAACCTACCCATCACACACACACACACACACTACCCCTAAACCTACCCATCACACACACACACACACACTACCCCTAAACCTACCCATCACACACACACACACACACACACACACACACACACACACACACACACACACACTACCCCTACCATCTCACACACACACACACACACACACTACCCCTACCATCTCACACACACACACACACACACACACTACCCCTACCATCTCACACACACACACACACACACACTACCCCTACCATCTCACACACACACACACACACTACCCCTACCATCTCACACACACACACACACACACACACTACCCCTACCATCTCACACACACACACACACACACACACTACCCCTACCATCTCACACACACACACACACACTACCCCTACCATCTCACACACACACACACACACACACTACCCCTACCATCTCACACACACACACACACACACACACTACCCCTACCATCTCACACACACACACACACACACACTACCCCTACCATCTCACACACACACACTACCCCTACCATCACACACACACACACACACACACACTACCCCTACCATCTCACACACACACACACACACACACACTACCCCTACCATCTCACACACACACACACACACACACTACCCCTACCATCTCACACACACACACACACACACACTACCCCTACCATCTCACACACACACACACACACACACTACCCCTACCATCTCACACACACACACACACACACACTACCCCTACCATCTCACACACACACACTACCCCTACCATCACACACACACTACCCCTACCCTTAAACCTACCCATCTCACACACACACACACACTACCCCTACCCCTAAACCTACCCATCTCACACACACACACACACACACACTACCCCTACCCCACCCATCTCACACACACACACACACACACACACACACACACACACACACACACACACACACACACAACCCCTAAACCTACCCGTCACACACACTACCCCTAAACCTACCCGTCACACACACACACTACCCCTACCCCTAAACCTACCCGTCACACACACACACACTACCCCTACCCCTAAACCTACCCGTCACACACACACACACACACACACTACCCCTAAACCTACCCGTCACACACACACACACTACCCCTAAACCTACCCGTCACACACACACACACACACACTACCCCTAAACCTACCCGTCACACACACACACACTACCCCTAAACCTACCCGTCACACACACACACACACTACCCCTAAACCTACCCGTCACACACACACACACACTACCCCTAAACCTACCCGTCACACACACACACTACCCCTACCCCTAAACCTACCCGTCACACACACACACACACACACACACACACACACTACCCCTAAACCTACCCGTCACACACACACACACACACACTACCCCTAAACCTACCCGTCACACACACACACTACCCCTACCCCTAAACCTACCCGTCACACACACACACTACCCCTACCCCTAAACCTACCCGTCACACACACACACTACCCCTACCCCTAAACCTACCCGTCACACACACACACTACCCCTACCCCTAAACCTACCCGTCACACACACACACACACACACACACACACACACTACCCCTAAACCTACCCGTCACACACACACACACACACACTACCCCTAAACCTACCCGTCACACACACACACACACACACACACACTACCCCTAAACCTACCCGTCACACACACACACACACACACACACACACTACCCCTAAACCTACCCGTCACACACACACACACACACACACACACACACTACCCCTAAACCTACCCGTCACACACACACACACTACCCCTAAACCTACCCGTCACACACACACACACACACACACTACCCCTAAACCTACCCGTCACACACACACACACACACACACTACCCCTAAACCTACCCGTCACACACACACACACACTACCCCTACCCCACACACACACACACACACACACACACTACCCCTACCCCTAAACCTACCCGTCACACACACACACTACCCCTACCCCTAAACCTACCCGACACACACACACACACACACACACACACACACACACACACACACACACACACACACACACACACACACACACACACTACCCCTACCCCTAAACCTACCCGTCACACACACACACACACTACCCCTACCCCTAAACCTACCCGTCACACACACACACACACACACACACACACACACACACACACACACACACACACACACACTACCCCTACCCCACACACACACACACACACACACACACACTACCCCTACCCCACACACACACACACACACACACACACACACACACACACACACTACCCCTACCCCACACACACACACACACACACACACACACACACACACACTACCCCTACCCCTAAACCTACCCGTCACACACACACTACCCCTACCCCTAAACCTACCCGTCACACACACACTACCCCTACCCCTAAACCTACCCGTCACACACACACTACCCCTACCCCTAAACCTACCCGTCACACACACACTACCCCTACCCCTAAACCTACCCGTCACACACACACTACCCCTACCCCTAAACCTACCCGTCACACACACACTACCCCTACCCCTAAACCTACCCGTCACACACACACTACCCCTACCCCTAAACCTACCCGTCACACACACACTACCCCTACCCCTAAACCTACCCGTCACACACACACTACCCCTACCCCTAAACCTACCCGTCACACACACACTACCCCTACCCCTAAACCTACCCGTCACACACACACACACACACACACACACACACACTACCCCTAAACCTACCCGTCACACACACACACACACACACACTACCCCTAAACCTACCCGTCACACACACACACACACACACACACACACACACTACCCCTACCCCACACACACACACACACACACACACACACACTACCCCTACCCCACACACACACACACACACACACACACTACCCCTAAACCTACCCGTCACACACACACACACACACACACACTACCCCTAAACCTACCCGACACACACACACACACACACACTACCCCTAAACCTACCCGTCACACACACACACACACACACACACACACACTACCCCTAAACCTACCCGTCACACACACACACACACACACACACACACACACACTACCCCTAAACCTACCCGTCACACACACACACACACACACTACCCCTAAACCTACCCGTCACACACACACACACACACACACACACACACACACACACTACCCCTAAACCTACCCGTCACACACACACACACACACACTACCCCTAAACCTACCCGTCACACACACACACACACACACTACCCCTAAACCTACCCGTCACACACACACACACACACACTACCCCTAAACCTACCCGTCACACACACACACACACACACACACACACACACTACCCCTAAACCTACCCGTCACACACACACACACACACACACACACACACACTACCCCTAAACCTACCCGTCACACACACACACACACACACACACACTACCCCTAAACCTACCCGTCACACACACACACACACACACTACCCCTAAACCTACCCGTCACACACACACACACACACACACACACACTACCCCTAAACCTACCCGTCACACACACACACACACACACACACACTACCCCTAAACCTACCCGTCACACACACACACACACACACACACACTACCCCTAAACCTACCCGTCACACACACACACACACACACACACACACTACCCCTAAACCTACCCGTCACACACACACACACACACACACACACTACCCCTAAACCTACCCGTCACACACACACACACACACACACACACACACACTACCCCTAAACCTACCCGTCACACACACACACACACACACACACACACTACCCCTAAACCTACCCGTCACACACACACACACACACACACACACACACACTACCCCTAAACCTACCCGTCACACACACACACACACACACACACACACACACACACACTACCCCTAAACCTACCCGTCACACACACACACACACACACACACACACTACCCCTAAACCTACCCGTCACACACACACACACACACACACTACCCCTAAACCTACCCATCACAGGAAACATTCTGCATTTTTACATTTTCAAAAAACATCACTTAGTGAATTATAAGATGTTTTCCTCAAGGGGACCAAAAAATGTCCCCACGAGGACAAGGATTTCGGATATTGCCATCTTTGTGGGGACATTTTGTCCCCATAATGTAGGGTTTACCAGGCCACACACACATACATAGACACATACGCACACACATCCACGCATGCACACACATACGCAAACACGCGCACACAAGTGCGCTCACACTCACAATCAAACACTTACACTCACTCTCTCACACACTCTCACACACACGTTTTCTCTCACTCACTCACACACACACGCACGCTCAAACACACACTGATATATCTCCTGCATGACAAGTTTCTTTGACGGGGAAGGGTGTGATCTCAATGAAAGGTGAGTGGCGCTATCATAACGCAGCAGGGGTCACTCATACAATGGTGCTAAAGACCTTTAGTGTTTTTATGTGACGTGTGCATTTATGAAAGTGTGACGGCTGGACTCTGGGTGATGAATGGGAGTGTGTGTGTGTCTGCTGACACGCTCTTACAGCTGGAACAGAGACGAATCAAGTTAGCAGTAATGCTGTCCGAGTTCACACAAACAACACATGACCCAAATGAACATTCTTGGCCAAAAATGCAAATATTATACCAGTCTTTGTTTCTGAATGACTGTCAGATCTCTTAATGTTATGATTTGATGAAGTCGTGTCTTCAGGTCATTTACTGAAGTTTATCTAGTGCAGGCGTCTCTAAGCTCATTTCATTGAGAGCTTGGCTGCTTTTTAAAAATGTTATGAAATATACTTAAATCTTAAGTACACATAACTATAGATGTTTTCATAGAGCCCAAAATGGTTGTTAAAATTAGGGCTGTAACTAACAATTATTTTGAAATTAAAGCCCATTTTTGTTGACACAACACACTATTCCCCATCCTGCCCAGTGCTGTCCTTAAAACACACGTGTCAGCTGTGCTATGAACACACACATAGTGAATATATCCAAAAATTAACCATTGTTTCACAATGAATAAAACCAAAGTGATGATCGATAAATAAAGCAGGGTTATTCCATGGTAACCAAATTAACCATAGTTTTGCTTCAGATCCATAGTTTAACTGGTATTTCTGTGGTTATACAAATGGTGATCAATACACCAAAAACATGGATTTACTATCTAATGGAACCAGGGATATTTTCGTAAGTGTGTGTCTGCAAAAGGACAGTTTAAATCCCTACATTAAAATATTAAAGAAAAACAAAAACACTGTTAAGATAAGAGTGTTCTGCAGGAACGCACGCACACTCTCACGCACGCACACTCTCACGCACGCACTCTCTCACGCACCCTCTCATGCACGCTCACTCACACGCGCTCACATGCTCACTCACACACTCTCACTCGCACACACTCACGCGCTCTCACACAGGCGCTCACTCACTCACGCTCTCAAATACACGCTCACGCACACATGCTCACTCTTACACTCACGCACACGCGCTCGCATGTGCTCACATGCTCACTCGCTCTCACACACTTGCTCACACGCTCGCTCACACGCTCGCTCACGCGCGCGCACTCACTCACACGCTCGCTCGCGCGCGCACTCACACGCTCACACAAGCTCGCGCGCGCGCACTCACGCTCACACACAAGCTCGCTCGCGCGCACTCACACACGCTCACACACACACACTTACTAACACAATCACACATACATGCGCACACACTCACTCACTCACACTCACACACTTACTAACACAATCACACATACATGCGCACACACTCACTCACTCACACACTTACTAACACAATCACACATACATGCGCACACACTCACTTACTCACACTCACACACTTACTAACACAATCACACATACATGCGCACACACTCACTTACTCACACTCACACACTTACTAACACAATCACACATACATGCGCGCACACTCACTCACTCACACTCACACACTTACTAACACAATCACACATACATGCGCTCACTCACTCACTCACACTCACACACTTACTAACACAATCACACATACATGCGCGCACACTCACACACACACGCGCGTTCACACGCGCTCGCTAAACCTGTAAATTACTACTGTATGTTTGATATTTCATGTGTGCATGATGCTGTTATTTTCTGTTTTTACAAAGCATTTGCTGTTAATAAAACTTATTACTGGTGTTACTTTTTGCTGTTACTTTTTGGCCAAGAAATATTTAGCAATTTTCTTATTTTATATTAGTTCTGAGTATATAGGATGTTAAAGATACGTTTGTACAATATTTGCCTTCATATTTCATGCATATTTTCTGCAAAGATATTTAACAAATAACAAGTCATTTGTTTTACGTTTACACCCTGATGATCACTTCAGGTGTGGTGCACTCGGAACAGAGCTTTAACCAGATGGTTTATGAAGAGAAGGTTTCCTGAATCATGTTGTTAACGTTTAAGTTGACTAGTTAAGCATTAAAAAAAATTAATTAATTAATCGACGCGGTCAATCGTTCTGAAAAAAATCGAGATTTCTTTTTTTTGCCATCTCGCCTAGCCCTAGTGGCACTGCATGTACACGTTTTAGAGGTGTAGTGGTAATATGAGCAAAACAAATAGAACTAATTTAGAATTGATTTGACCTGTTTTTAATTGTGGTGCTCTTTTTGTTGCTTCTCTAGAGCATTCTGGGCCCACAAAGGTTGTGAAGGCGGGAAACACGCGAATGAGACGCGGAGGAAAGGTGAGTGGTGTTCACTTGAGTCTCTCTACAGGAGCAGGACTGTTTGACCTACACTTGTTTACCAGGTTTGCACCATTACATTTACTGAAGAAAATCCCTAAAGGTCCGTTCACGGCGATCACTATCAGTGTCCACATCAGCGCACAGAATCGCTCTGGTTATTATAAGCACTGCAGTTCTACCGTGTGTCGCTTTAAATTGCTCGGGCTCTGTAGGGTGGATTCTGATTGGCTGACAGTGTTTTTATCATTCATCTGTGATTTCCAGCGATTTCGTGGTAGTTGTGGCGTGGCTATTCTTTTACATTTAGAACGATTTTAGCAACTATACCGTCACCGTAATCATCCTTGATTTGAACTTAAGGCCTGTTTCACACGGCATGTAAAAGCAGTGCATGGTGTTTTCAGACGCCCATACTAACAGGTTCAATCCTTCACGTGTCGCAGTCACGTCCCAAACACAGCACTAAGAGTGGAGAATCCGCTCAGGGTCTTCAACAGTGAAAGTGATGTGAAACACAACACAATGGACTCGTCTGAAAGCGGTTTCTATTCAGGAAATCTGACTGAATCCAGATGATTAATCAGTTTATATTCATGCACGTTTATGTGGCCGTTCTCCTCACATAAGCTAGATTTCATGACAGTAGCTCACCTCAGTGGGTGGCCAACTATAATACGATAACCATGTAATGGGGAAGTCCCGGAGCAAGTGCAGAAATGAATTAAATACAAGAGACAAACATAAATTATTGTGAAATATTTTACCAGATGAGAAGTTTATCTATGTATCATCTTTTTAATTTTTAACAGTTTTAATTGTCCTCCAAACTGTTAGCCTAAATTCAACACATCAAACATGTAAACTTCACATCAGGCAGTTTAATGCATTACCTTCTAAATCTAATTATAAAATGATGTTTTTACTCCAGTTCGTTGTTGAAATCTAATCATTAATTCACAGTGTCTGTCATTTTCATGATGTATTTAAACACACATTAATAATCCAGACATCAGTAACAGGTCCAGTGGAATATAATGAATATATGGGCTAATATAGGTCATATATTCAGTGAGAGTTGATTTCTCCAGTGCACTCACAGCTGTGGACACTGAGTGACTCCTGAAGGAAATGTGATGCTGCGGGACATTGATCTCAAGCTGTTTTACTGACGTCTTTCCGCCGGTGAAACACTGAGCGATTACTCCACATATGATGCGCTTCAGCTGTAATGTGTCCTCAACACACCTTCAGATGTTCATTCATGTTTATTCTTTGACTATGACGAGAGGATGGTGTTCACTCGCCTGTACAGAGATCTGTCACATTAAAGAGCGGCAAAACGGCATTTATCGTTTGAATTTCCTGATAAAATGGACAGAATGCTTAATATGTCCATGTGGAAACTTGGATTGAAGTGTGTTCCGCGTGTAAAACAAGCTGTTAACTGTTAAAGATTGCATTTGGTACACACGTGCACCGTAGCGGAGGTCCTGTACTGAAACGGTTCAGACGAATACGTGTACCATTACACCCCTAGTAATTAGTGGTCTTCTGGTCTCTGTGAGTGTAATGGCGCAGGGCGAGCCGGTTGTTGTGGTCACGCTGCTGCTGTCAAACGGGTTTAACACTCAAATGTTTTTGAAGGTGGGGGATTTTGGAGATGCTAACAACTGGCCGACGCCTGGAGAGATTGCTACGAAGGAAGTTCAGGTAAGAGAGCGTTAAACAATGTCCAGTCTAAATTAATGTGTTCGTCCATCTATACCAGATCACTCGGCTCAATCCTGACGTGTGTTACTGCCAGTGGCCGCTTATGCATCAGTCTCTGAAGATACACACATTTACACACGGCGTTACCATGTTTGCTCTTGTTTTACCACATGTGCAAAATGTCCTTTAGGGGGTAGGGTTAGATTGAGTTCATCTGTAGTCTTTAAAATTGGCTTTATAAAGACTGTTTGTTTCTATTTCATACTTTCATATCAGGGCTTGATGCTTACTTTTCTCCCATGGTGCACCTGTGCTCTAAGTTGAGAAAATTTAGGAGCGCATTTAGAAACTTTAGGGGCGCAGTTATTTCTGCATTTATATATAAAACACACTGTAACAGATTTGGCCATATAGTGTTATTTTAGTAACACTGAAATACTGTATAGTTTCTGTTCAATTTAATTTTTATATTTTCTGCTTTTATTTTAGTTGAAAGTAATTTTGTTAGTCGTTTTTGTTTTTAAAAATATGTATACGTGTATTGTTTGTTTCAGTTTTAGTTTGATAGGTTAATTGCAACTAAATGAAAATAAGCAAAGTTTTGTTTATTTTATGTCAGTTAACATTTATTTCAAATAAAGAGATTTTATTATGGTTTTAGTTTTTGTTAACTATAATAACACTGATGCTAGTAAAATCTATATATTTAATAATGGCTGTTTAATAATGTTAGTCTTTCCTGTGATGGGACGTCCCAGACAGAAGATACAAGAGTTCAATTAAATGGGAATTAAATTAAATCACATGCAGTATGTGTAACCCAATAATAACCGGGGGAAATCAGACACACGGCGTGACTTTTATTTAATAAACGAGCCTGAAATACAGCAGGACTCTTATTTTGAAATGTCTGCTTTATTATTGCAGGAGCTCATTCAGATTCAGGAGATCAAATATGAGTTCTTACACCCGTACACAACACATTACAGTGTAAACACTGTCATAACTGATCAGCATTAGTTTGGCATAAATGTGAACGCACAACAGCGCCACCTTCAGGCTTTGAGACGTGGAACGCTCCCTTATTAATGACATCACAGCCTTATGAAGTTTAATAATCACATTAGGCAGTGTCGCCATTTATATTCCATCCCCATAATATAAGACGCCTTAAAATGATCATTAAGATGCTTGTTACACCATTTAAGACTTTTTATGATCATACATTAAGGAAAACTGATCCGCTGGGATTGTTTATTCTCACACATGCTCCAAAACACATTGTAGAGTTCACACACATCTATATTTATTCACAAACACGAGTGAAACGCTCACACTGTTGAGCCCTGGCTATAAAGTCAGGTGAGTTTGTGAAAATGCCACAACATGATTGATTTTTTTTTAATTTCTTTTGGTGAACATATCAGGTTGTGAAGAAGTCCGTGGTCAAACGAGAGTCCAAAGGAAAGAGGGAAAATGAAGAGAGCAAAGAGAACCTCAAAGCCAAATCGGACGACTCCGGAGAAGAGAAAAACACTGATGAGGAGTCACAGAAAAACGGACACAAAAAGAGAGGTGTTTAACGCCACTATTCATTCCTTTCCTACGCTCATGTTGTTTCTTCTATCAATTTTAATGTGTAAAAGAAAACTAACGATGATGTTGTTGTAGGAAATAAGCACAAGTGGGTTCCTCTTATGATCGAGGTGAAGTCTGAAGGTCCGCGCGAGCGCTCGGCCTCCCGGAATAACACACGTCAGTTTGACGCTCACCGAATCCCACCCGGCAGCAGGAATGACCTGAGAGGTATTCACACTCGCTCTCTGCTTTAAAGTGCGTCAGTGCAGTGGTTTACGTCTGACACCGAATGGCCATTACACATGATAAACACACTCATTTATCTTTGTGATCACCTCCTTTTTAAAATGCAGACATCAAGTTTATGTAGCGGAAACGTGTGCATATTTATGCATATAATACAAAACAAACATCAAATGAAGACACAATATGTGCCCCTGGAGCTCAACAGCAGTCCTGATCTCACGGGTGTGTCTGTGGCAATAGCCAATAATGCATTGTGTGGGTCAAAATTATACATTTTTCTTTTATGCCAAAAATCATTAGGATATTAAGATCATGTTCAGGAAGATATTTCCTCCCGTAAATATATACATTTATTTTAAGTAAAATGCATTGCTAAGGACTTGCTTTAAGAGCCAATAGTAACTGAAACCATGTAGTTAGCACTAATTCTTTCTGCATGGACTTTACATGTTCAGATCATGCTTCTCTTGCGTTATTTCCACCCTCTGAGTCTGCACAAATTGAGTTTACAACAAAAACAGCGCACATGCGAGAACTGAAAACAAATGGAGATTTCACGTGGCGGTTTTTGCTCATAGCTTTAATTGTGTCGATCACGAGATATTACTTACGGAATGATAGCGTATTAGGGATGCAATGTGTGATCCAATGTTCCCGGAACCGTCCATGCTTTTTCCAGCGTGGATTAACACAAAATAGGTGTCATTTTAAAGCTTAGAAACTCTGCTTTTAATCCATCTAAGCATTTTGATCAACTCTTAAGGAGTGCAGAGTATTCCCTATAAACTGGAGTGTCCCGCCCGCTGGCGCCACCTAGCAACAAAAACATTAATCCTATTTTTCAAAACTACTTCCTTGAATAGGTGTCATTTGAAAGCTTCGTCTGAACTTTACATGTAGCCAATTCGATTAACTCCTATTTAAATAGAAAAATCATTATTTAAAGTATATTCTAGCGATTTAAAATAAGTCCAAAATCAACATAATCCCTTGTCAATCACAAGATATTCCTCATGGAAGAACTGTTTTAAAAATGCCCATTAGGGGCGTCAAGGGCTAAACAAAACGGCTACCTTTGTGCCAAATGCTGTAACTTTTGATTGCGTTATATTATCACCACAACATTTTATCCAGATGCAGCTCATATGTAGGAGAACTTCATCAAACAATAATTTTCATCCTATCTGATTGCCTTCCTGAATAATTGCATGTCAATTAAGATGTGTAAAAAAACTGAAAAAAAGCCAACTCTAAAAATGCCTTCAGGTCTTTTAAAGGAGATTTTCTCAATATTTAGATTTTTTTTGCACCCTCAGATTCCAGATGTTCAAACCACACATCGATGGAAAGATTATTTATTCCGCTTTCAGATGAGGTATAAATCTCAGTTTCAAAAATGTGACTCTTATGACTGGTTTTGTGGTCCAGGGTCACACATGTTTGCAATTCAATCATGTTTCCGTGTTTGATCTGGTCTGCATTAAAGTCAACATGAAATGAAACTGCATCTGTTATTGTGAACCTTCATAGGGCTTTTGAGAAAGAATCAGTCTTCAAAGAATAGGACATGGGGACGATCACTACATAATCAAACTACTTGCTCCCAAACTTGTTGTAGGCACACAAACAGCACTCTTGATGTGTGTGTGTGTGTGTTTGCAGATTGGCACAGTGGGAAGTACGAGCAGGAGTTGAGGGATGACCATGACGAGGTGTCCAGCGTGAAGAGCGAGGGAGCGCCTTACAGAACGGCTGTCAGGGGACGCGGCCGTGGACGGGGACGGGGACGGGGACGAGGCAGAGGAGCCGGCAGAGGTACAGACCTAACATTGATTGCACAAACGCGTAGTCCAGGCCCAAAGTCATGCTGCCAGATCACATGCTGGACCGCTCACAAGACAGCAGTGCATCAGTCTGCCATTAGGACCAATATGAGTTTTTTTGATGGGTGATGCTGATATCTTGGAGAGCAGTGGGGCCAATTTATATGATATTACACTATTTAATATAAAGATCGATAAAACGCATGCATAACAATTGCTGTAATTTTAAATCTATATAATTTTTTGTACATATATTTACAGAGTTAGAAATGAGTGAATGGGAAAATATTAGAGAAAAAGTGCCCCTATTATGCAAATGCTCCTAATTTCATTTTGGCATCTCCTCCAACAGGTTTACATGCCTCAAAGGTCAAAAACACTTTCATTCTCTCATCATATCCACTGCAGCATCAGCTCTTTTCTCTGTGTCTGAAACTAGTTTGAATATTCTGCCTCTAAGCTCCGCCTCTCTGAGAGCTGCTCGGCTCTGATTGGTCAAACGCCCAGTCTGCTATGATTGGTCAGAAAGCAAGCACTAATTATCATATCTGAATCTCAGCTCTTGACACACAGTGATACGAACCGTAATGATTGTGTGGGTTTGACCGTCTCAATCTCAGCAGAAAACAGTGTCTTCTCCACATGAACAACACCAACCAAACTCTTCCAGTCTCAGACACTACTACAGTGTGTGAGGGCGGGGCTAAGAGACGCTGTTCAGCCAATCAAGACCAGAGACTGGCATTATGCTAATGAGTTACATTGTTACACAGGTTCAGCAGGAAGTGAGACTGGAATTACTGACAACTCGTTTCAGTTCAGAATTGAGTCTATCTTTTAGGAGACGATGATTTTTTTACATTGTTGTTTTTTTTCTCATCAGGTCATTATGACTACTATGGCTATAAAGGCTTTGATGGAAAGGATGGTGCCTGTGGTCAGAAGTTCAACAGCACGGTGACCTACTATTACGACAACATGAGCAGTAATGACCTGTATACTGTGGACCATGACCTGCTCAAGGACTACATCAAGAGACAGATGTGAGTAACATCTGTATTTATGCATAGCTCAATTAACACAAGCAGTGTCAAAGAGCCAACAATATTCATAATATATACAGTATTAGGAAGCACGCTAGAGAAATGCAGAGGAAATAGTGTTTGTCAGTTATGATGTGTAACTAGTGATGCCAATGAATCATTTGTGTTAGAGCTGAGAATAGAGATCATGACTCTGAATAGACAACTAAGCAAAATGTGTATTTTACTACAGGGTCTGAGAAAATGTTAATTGCTGCAGTCTATCTAAAAAATATTTAAATTGAATTGTTGTTTTTAAAAAGCCAGATTGAGCGAATGATTCAACGACTCCCTCATAAAGACTTCAGTTGTTTTTAGAGCTGCCCCCGACGAAAGATTTTTCCTGTCGACTAGTAGTCGTTCATTTAAGCCATTAGTTTACTTAAATATGTACTGGGGTGGGGGGGGGGGGTATATGCCTCGTGCTCAAGCGCACATGAAGCTTTCCCCAAAGCACTGGCAAAAGGAAAGATTATGAACGTGTCTGAAAAAATAGCATGGAGACATTTTAATTGTTTCTCAATAAACTAGTGTTTTCTGAGTCGGTGTCACTGCAAAGCAGAAGTTGACAATGCTCACTCGCCATCTCCGCAGTAGTGACTGCCCCATGCAGAGAAATGCGCCGTTCATACGGATTACATCCTCAGAGAGTATTTGTTTCCGATTGTTTAAATGTAGACATTTCAAGCTTTCTATAGATGTATTTCTCATGTCTGTGAGGTAAGTATACGTTGAGTTTCTGATGTTCGGGGAGACGGCAGAAAGCACATCCTGTTTGTTTGCTGTATTTACAGAAGCGCAAAGTTTTGCTGTTACTGTGTTTACACAAATAAAAGTAGACCCTTTATAGTTTGGAGTGATTTATTACTCTTATCTGTATGACAAAAATGACCAGAGTTTTTTAAGTTGAAGAAATGCAAGTGATCACGCCGGCGATCAGTAAACGATGCTTCGTTATGTCATTACTGTTTCAAAACGTTTAGAAATTCAATGGTTTGCCACTAGGGGGCGATGATCTCCGCGAACCCCTGAACCAGTGTCTAAACATGATTTTTACCTGATCTCGGATCAATTTTATAAATGTATAGACACATTTGTATAATAAAAAGAAAGCATTATAGTTAGTCTCTTATAAAATTACTCTCATTATAGAGGCACTTCATATTTAACAGTATTAGATGGTTTAATTACTCTTAATTACACCTTCAATAAAACATTTGCAATTGTTTTGTAAAGGTTGTTTTTATACATGTTTTTACACAGCGTTTTAAACGCTTCGGTGAATCGTCTCACGAAGCAACATTTCGATAAAGCGTTGTTTCTCCCATCACTGTGGTGTTGATGCCTTGCTTGTTTCCGCAGTGAATACTACTTCAGCATCGATAATCTGGAGAGGGATTTCTTCCTGCGTAGGAAGATGGATCAGGAGGGCTTCCTGCCGGTCGCTCTGATCGCCAGCTTCCACCGCGTGCAGGCGCTCACCACAGACGTCAGCCTCATACTCGAGGTCAGTTCCTCTGCGGCCCGACGGCGCTGCTGCTTTATGAGTGACCGTGTCGTAATTGATGTTTGCTCTTCTTTCAGGCCCTGAAGGACAGTAAAGTTGTGGATATCATTGATATGAAAATCCGCTGCAAGGAAGAGCCTGACAAATGGCCCCTTCCGGGCCTCGCTTTGCCCGACCAGTCGCAGACGGATTTCTCTCAGTTCATCAACTGCCCAGAGTTTATTCCCAGGAACATTGTGGACAAACACACAGGTGAGCGCTGACTAGATGTGAAAAGAGCCGTGAGCGGTTACAAAGGGCCGTTCTGACTGAGTGTTTGACCTCAACAGGTTCTCCGAGATCCTCCACACCCGTGCAGCACAAGTCAGATGACGTGAGCAACCTGAAGCTGATGCCGAAGGGCCTGTCGGCCAGTCTGCCGGATCTGGACTCGGAGTCATGGATCGAAGTCAAGAAGAGGCCTCGGCCTTCACCAGCTCGACCCAAGGTAAGAAGAGCAGAATGCCAAACACTAGGGCGCTTTGGACTCGAAGATAAGGGGTTTCAGTCTAGAGCCCGACCGATTCATCAGCCGATATGAGCCTGTCGCAGATATATCGGCATCGCCGTATATGACGCAGATTGGCACCGATACGAACGTGTGCCCAAGCATGTCCACGCGTTTCACAGCGCGTGAATATTCACACAAAATTAAGTCAAAATGCCGGTCTTGTCGAATATTATCGCAAACATAGTCCGTTGTGTCTTAAGTGAACGTAAACATGACATTTGCACCGCTTTTAAGTTTCATGGCCCACAGAATATTTTGTTGTATGAATATCTGCACATGCAATATATCAAAAGAAAGAGCCTCTGCTTTATTCTAACTTCATGCATTATTTTATTGTCAACACTTGAATGTGGGTAAGTTTCATGAAAAAAGGAACATTGAGGAAAAAGCTGAGAAAATCATGTTTTTGTCAAAGACTAACTTACAGATCAGATTCAGAGTGATGATCAAACGCAGATGGAGTCGATCGAGTTCATCAACACCCCAAAGCTTCACAGGCCTAGAGCTCGTCCTGGGGGGACATTTCATTCAGGAGCTTAAGTTTTGATGATATGAGTTGTCTGCTTATATGAGATCGCTCGTTTCTGTTTCTTCTTCTCCTGTGTTTTGATCAGGAGATTCTGTACTCCTTCAGGAGATGTGTAATAGCGCCCCCTACTGTATAACAGGAAAACATGGAAAAATCTTGTCAATGGGAGGGAAGCGTTTTCTCATAAAAGACGAGATAACAAAAGACAGAAACAAATCCCTCACGGCTCTTGACTGAATAACTTTAATAAGGGTTAATCTATATTTATACAGTGAAGACTATGAAGTGATATTTGACATTTGATCACTATTTCTGTTTCTGAACATCTAGTTTAGACCAACATGAAAAACCTGAAAAGAACTGGTTTCCATTTGTATGTTTGTTTTGTTGTATTTATGTACAATGTATGTATATTATGTATATACTGTATTATACATGCAGTACCAGTCAAAAGTTTGGACAGTACTGTACTATAATATACACACAAAGAATATCGGCATCAATTTTTTACTCCCTAATATCGGTATCGGCTCCCATATCGGTCGGGCTCTAATTCAGTCCACAAATCATAAACATTCACCATGGATTTACTGTAGTAACACCCCTTGGTATTGTGGCAGAAATAGTTGATCAGGGTTCGTACAACCTTTTGAGAGTGAAATTCAAGCACTTTTCAAGGCCTTTCAGGAAATTCACACTTTATTCCAGCACTTAAAAGCTCTAAATATTATCCAATTTTAATGTTATTTTTAATGTGATTTGTAAAACTGAAAGTTTAAAGGTGTAGGCCACTTTGTGAGAAACAAGCACTTTTATTTTAAAAGTCATGAAATGCCCACTATAACCAGTAGATGGCAGCAGAGGAGCACTTACTGACTTGTGAGCCATTTCCACTCCTTAATATATGGGCAAATGTAGGAAGTCACAAAGTCATGAAAAACAAAAGCTTTTCTTCAGATTGTGACTGAATTACCCAGAAAGCAAGAGCTCCTTTAATAATCACTGGAGCTGTCGGTCCGTTCAGTGCGAGACTAGAAGAACAGTGGCACATTTAATAAGAGCAGAATATTTACATTTCCCCTATAAAATGAGTTTTTTTCACATTACTGTTATTTCATGATTAAATTAACTTTATGATACATTTTACTCCAGCGTCACCAAACCAGGAGCCACTGCTCTCTAATGTTAGTCTGGAGCCCTGACAATAAACCCTCTGGTGATCTCTGGGCTCTTTTGCAGAAAGCAGAGGCGGTGCGGACGCCCGTTCAGACCGCCCCGGCGTCAGGCGAGGAGCCGGACGAGCCCGAGGAACTGGACTTCATGTTTGACGAGGAGATGGAGCAGATCGACGGCCGACGCAACACTTTCACCGACTGGTCGGATGAAGATTCGGACTGTGAAATTGATGATCGAGACGTCAACAAGATTCTCATAGTCACTCAGACGCCGCCGTACCTGCGCAAGCATCCTGGGGGAGACCGCACGGGGAACCACACCTCACGGTCCAAACTGACCAGCGAACTGGTGAAAGTCATTAACGACGGACTTTATTACTACGAACAAGACCTCTGGGACGACACATACGAACCAGAATATGCCATGATCAAGGTGAGCTGGTGTCACTGCTGATGCGTCTCAGGATAGTTCATGGAAAATCACACGCACATGGACTAGAGCTGGGCGCTATATCGAGTTTGTATGATATAACGATATATTTTTTTAGATATGAATGAGGCAATACCATTTATATCGCTATCCAGTGGTTTGATACGAGCGCATCTGAAGAATAGCAGACATAGAGTGAGCTGATGCAGGGAAAGTGCATCATCCAATGTGTCCTAAACGTCACATGATTTATATTAAGGGCTTCAGAATAACTGGTAAGACATAGTTAACACATATAGTTTAAAGCAGCTTGCCCCGTCAGATGCTCAGAGACACTTGCGCTGTTTAATGCGTTTGAGATGCAGTGCTTAACTTGCATTTCACAGGGATATTCTCATCTGTTAATGTTAGAAAGCCATGCAAACATGTCTAAAAGGACAAAAGGTCGTGTTTAAAAGTATTGCAGTTGTTCTTGCATGTGAGGGAGAGCCATTCAAAACATTTCGGTTCATTGGAATTAGGTTTTGTTTTGTGTTTTGCTGTGGTTTGCACACATCCAAATTATCAAAATCAGTAATGGAGAGAAAGCAGGACGACACTGTTGTAGTGCACTTAGTCACCATGAAAGGACGGTTACGCTGGTCTTCTCTATTGTGCCGTGTATCCGACTAAAACGCTTCTCAAACAAGAACAAATATAGGGCGGGGCTTGATTGTGTCTGTGGGGAATTGATTGGATGATGGTGGTTTGCTATTGGTGGATCTCATGTGAGTGACAGGTGGCCCCGCCCTCATCATCAGAGAAGAGATGAAGTTATTCTGATTCAAGATTAACACAATAATGATGTGCACCCATAAATCATTTAAAATAAACACTGCAATATTCCATAACACACAGAGTTGTCAGTTTTGGTTTTATGGCGTTGTTAGGCGGTTTGACGAAGAGTGAAATGGTTAAACGCTGCCAAACATATATTTAAAAATGCATTGAGAGCATTCCTTCAGTGTTTCCATCCACAACACTGAAATATCTTCATTTATCAGTAGTGGAGGGTCATGTGACGTGGCAGAAATGTGATGTTTGAGCGGTTACAGCAGATCTGATGTCGCTGGACTGATGTGGTGTGTGTGTTCATTGTGTTGGCGGTCATGAGTTTAATTCTGTCAGATTCTGGGTGTCTGTCCATTCTCATGCACTGCTTTTCTTCTCATGGGCAGTGAGAGTGTGTCCTTTAGCGCAGTGTTTCTGGACATGGCAGGAGTGTTTGTTGTGGTCTTTTGTGTGGCGCTCTTTGTGCCGTTCACGTGCCGCATCCAGTAAGGCCAGCAGTGCTGCTAGAAAAGCCAGCTAGCGTTAGCTTGAGTTTACTGCTGTTTGAGCGGCAGCTCCGGGGCTCATGGATCTTCACGGCTCACAGGTACAGGCGAGATGTTCAGTGTGTCGTTGTCACTTGTCAGTAGCATTAATGTTTTGTGTTGTCCTGCTTGAGTGAGGTTGACTGTGTCTAAGCGTTCTGGTTATTTGTTTTGATGGCATGTGCTTGGAAATGTTGTAACTGTTGTCCGTTGTCACAACAGCAAGAGGTGGAGAACTTCAAGAAAGTGCACCTGATCAGCAGAGAGCAGTTTGACTGTCTGACCCCTGAGCCGCCCGTCGACCCCAACCAGGAGGTTCCTCCAGGACCGCCGAGACCCCAGCAGAGTGAGTTTGACCTCCACACCACAGGAAAACACTTCACCGTGAGACAGGGGTTGCACCAGCTAGTTGGTTACGTGACAAAACAATACCTGAGTCACTCGAGTACTCGTCGTTTGTCACGAGGGTTGGGTATCGTTTGAACGAGTCCGATTCTGCTGATCGATTCCTAATTTCGATTCCAATAAGGTAAAAAAAAACACCTTAGATATCATTCACATTCAAGACTTATTGCAAAACATTTCATTGTAGCTGAACACCATGAACAGAAATCAACAGGCTATGGTTTAAAAATACCCTAACTAATATACATGTCAAGCTGATACACACACGCTTTCAGCTTTTCTTCTCAACTGTCTGAAGACACAACCCACTGTTTACCAGAATATTTTGACATTTTTGTGTATTTGTCCATTCGTGTACTGTGGTCAATATTCATTTACTATGAGAAGCCATTCTGTGTGTGTGTGTGTGTGTGTGTGTGTGTGTGTGTGTAGCACAGGAAACAGTGTGCGAGTCGTCTTTGCGCTCGAATGGTTTAAAATCACATTTTCTGTGTGCAGATCACAGAGAACAGCGCATTAGTCTTTTGAGCTTGAATGGTTTAAATCAATTACACACAGAAACCGATAAGCGGAATCAAAATGCCCGTTTCTTCTCAAATCACCGGTTCTGGCCAATTTGGATCCGGTTCTCGATACCCATCCCTATTTGTCACAGTTTGAAAAAAATAATAGTTAATGTCAACAAGTGTTCATTTCTTATTTGTATATTCAAAAATTATTATTTATAAACATTATCAGGCTTCCCACTCGTACTGGAAAACCTGTAAAATTGATGATAAATTTTGCAGTCCTGTAAAACACATGGAAAATGTAAAATGTCTTGGAAAAACTTGTTGTCCTGGAAAATTTTTTTAAATAGTTATAAACAGATTTTATCACTGGCCCAAAACAATTACCGTTGGTTGCAGAAACTTTATCTCACAATTGCGAGTTATAAAGTCAGAATTGCAAGATATAAAGTCAGCTGCAAATTTTGACTTTTTTTCTCACAATTGCGAGTTCATATCTCGCAATTCTTACTATTCTCAGAATTGTGACAGTCCAATTCTGAGTGAAAAAAGACTGACTTTTTGTGTGAAAATCGCAATTCAGAATAGCGAAGTCGCAATTACCTTTATTTATTCTGTGGCTTCCTTAGTCATAGTGTATGATTTAAGAGCTCATATTAAAAGCTGATTTTATAGTTTAGTCATGGCAATAAACTACGACTTTTAAAGACTTAGACAGCAATATATTACTGATCCTTGTCTTTTATTCTCGATGAAGTAAAATTGAAAATGTCCTGGAAAATGATCGCTGAAAAAGAGTGGGAACTCTCATCATTCAATGCAATTGTAATTTTCCGGTGTAAATGATTTAATTTGACTGGTAACAGCACTATAGTGTCTTATTCTAATTAAAGCATACATTTTAATAAGAGATAAATGCCCTTTATAAAGGTAAAATCACTGTAAATATCACAAATATGCAGATTTAAATATGATAGAACTGATAGATCACTGATGAGAATATTGCTTCAAAATAAATTACACACAAATCCTATTTTTTCCGGACAAGCAACTTTTTTTTTTCTTCTGACAATTGACTGACTGATTTACTTGCGCATGACACGCATTTAAACTTTTTAAAGTTGTGAGCAGCAGTGGGAAAAAATATTTCGAGGCCTGATGGTGACCTCAATACAATACAAAAATGACTAATGCAGTCATCAAAAGCATCCTGCATGACTGGACTGTCTCCAAACCTTTTAAACATGACCGTTTTCTCTCCCATAGTCCCCACGGAAGCCTTGGCCAACAAACTGTTCGGAGCCCCTGAACCGTCGGCTATTGCTCGCTCTCTTCCAACTACAGTGCCTGACTCGCCCAACTACCGCAGTGCCCGCACGCCCCGCACGCCTCGCACCCCGCGGCTGAAGGACCCCACGCAGACGCCCCGCTTCTACCCTGTGGTGAAGGAAGGACGGCCGCTCGATGCCAAGGTGCGTATGAGCTCTGGTCCAGCACTGCAGATCGCCTCGAACGCTCAACTGAAGTCTCAATCACGCTTGTGTCCTCTTTCAGACCCCTCGCAAGAGGAAGACGCGACACAGCTCCAATCCGCCCATGGAGTGTCATGTGGGCTGGGTGATGGACTCCAGAGAGCATCGCTCCCGCACCGCCTCGGTCAGGTGAGAGTTGTGAGCCGAGGTCAAACGGGACTAGCGGAAGTTTTGTGTATATGATAATATAGGCAGATGAATATGTAGTAGTTATTGGAATTACTCTGTAGTGGTAGATGCCCCTTGTTTACATTTGACCCCCTGAGAAACTCTGCACATCCCTGTAGACATTATATTGATTTTAATAACTTTATTGTACTTGAAGTGTGCGCCAAGCGCTAGGAAAATACAAGTATCGGATCAGGACTTGGTATCGGCAGATACTCAATATTCAATGACTGGGATTGGATCGAGGTAAAAAAAAAAAAACTTGATCGTTACATCCCGTATCCCATATATAATTTTCATTTCATTTACAAAATTCATTTATAATGTTACAAAAGATTCTATTTCAAATAAACGCTGTTCTTTTGAACTTTCTGTTCATCAAAGAATCCTGAGAAAATGTTTAACACGACTGTTTTCAACACTGATAATAATCATAAATGTTTCATATTATTATGATTTGTGAAGGATCATGTGACACTGAAGACTGGAGTAATGATGATAAATTCAGCTTTGATCACAGGAATAAATTACACTTTACTATATAAATCGTAATATTTTGCAATATTTACAGTGTTTTTGACATTTACGGGACAGACATTTTTCACAAACCGACCCAAACCTTTGAACGGTAGTGTGTGTACATGCATGTGAACTGACCCATATGTTTGTGTTTTTGCCTTTTCAAGTCAAGGATGATCACTTTTGCCTTCTGTCGTCTTCTCTGTAGCTCAACCGCGAGTCCGTCTGAAGGCACCACAGCAATGGGAAACTTTGGCTGCACACCTCAGTCTCTTCCCAAGTTCCAGCACCCCTCGCACGAGTTACTGAAGGAGAACGGCTTCACGCAACACGTTTACCACAAGTACCGGCGACGCTGCCTCAACGGTGGGTTCCACAGCAGCCGCAGGCCGTCGTGTGTTACCGCAGACCCGTCCTAATCACCTGTCCTGCCTCTTTCTCCCTGCAGAGCGGAAGCGGCTGGGCATCGGCCAGTCTCAGGAAATGAACACGTTGTTTCGCTTCTGGTCCTTCTTCCTGCGGGATCACTTCAACAGAAAGATGTACGAGGAATTCAGACAGCTGGTGGTGGAGGATGGGAAGGAAGGATACAGGTATGAAAAGAATCTTTCGTCTTTGAACAGGAATCATTGCTCCGGAGCGGAGAGGAATTTAATTTCAGTATTATCAGTGATTTTAATTGATATCTGAATCAAATGTTGGCGTTTGGAGAGAATTCAAGGCTGAATTACCTGCTGTTTTAACTCCAAGATCATGTGGCAGTTCAACTCTCAGCAAAATCAACATCTCTGTTTTAACACATGCGATTTAATTCAAATAAATTACCGAAGCACGCGAAATTGCATCATTAGCGTAATTTACGCCACACCGTTAGATGATCTTGGGAATCGGGAGTTTATCACACTGAACATCTACCATGGCGCATTTCTATTCTAACTCTTTAACCCGATTCCGAATCTCTGTTTGCGATCAGGGCATTTTAAACCACTAAACTCCAGGAAAGTCTTTAGTTCAATGATCTAGTAAGTGAATTCATTCAAACGATCACTCCAAAACAGCGCTAATGTAAAGAGAACCAGGCTGACTACACGAGAGAGTGCAGGTAGAATAGTGAATTATCCCAGTGTGTTTAGCTTTAAAACACAAGCTCTGTCATATTCTGTGATTTTGTTTCTGAAGAGCGCAAGTGTGAAATACAGACTGAACATCCCACCGCTCTGCGGCCAGATGATTCGCAAACTACGTTTCTCGGCTGGATAAAGCAAACCAGCGTCTTGCTAGTAAAGTTCTGATGATGAGGATCGTAATCAACGTAAAGGCTATTGACGTACAGGAAGCACGTGTGAGTCTGTTATATTTATGCGCAAACAAACTATAGGCTATGTGCGCTCTTGACGCACTGATCGCGCATTGTTTATGCAGACACATTTCAGTGCATTCATGTTATTTCCACACACATTCAGGATAATGTTTTGATTTGTCATGTTTAGTAATTCTGAATGGATGTACTGTAGTAGGCATGTGCAGTCAGGTCAAGGCGGTTGATTTAAGGTTGTTTTTTGGCATCTCCATGTGCTCCTGTTCGGTATCGCAACTTGACTTTTCTAAAATGTAAAATAAACTGAATTCTGAAAAGATTTGTTCTGTAATGTTTTTTAAACTTTTTTTTCATGTGTGCATAAATGTATAAGTTTTATATGGACTCCTTATATCATTTGGTTATTAGGTGTCCTTTTGGAGTCTCAAAGTGTCATTTTGTGGAAAGACACCTTTATACCATAAAAGGGTTTAATCGCAATGAATCACTCAAAAGAGGGTGTAATTAATTGCACAAAAGAGGCAGTGATTAATCACAATTAATTGCACAGAGAGGCTGTGAATAATCGCACAAAGAGGGCGAGATTTAACTGCACAAAGAGGGTGAGATTAATTGCACAGAGAGGGAGTGATTAAACGCAATTAATTGCACAGAGGCCGTGATTTAACTGCTCAAAGAGGGCTTGATAAATCACCATTAATCGCACAAAGAGGCCGTGATTAACCGCAATTGAATGCACAGATAGGGCCGTGATTTAATCGCAATTAAACGCACAGATAGGGCCGTGATTAATCGCAATTAAACGTACAGATAGGGCATGATTAATCGCAAGTAAACGCACAGATAGGGCATGATTAATCGCAATTAAACGTACAGATAGGGCATGATTAATCGCAATTAACTGCACAGAGAGTGTAATTTAACTGCTCAAAGAGGGCGTGATAAATCACCATTAATCGCACAAAGAGGCCGTGATTAATCGCAATTAATTGCACAGATATGGCATGATTAACCGCAATTGCACAGAGGCCGTGATTTAATCGCAGTTAATTGCACAAAGGGGTGTGATTTATTCGTGATTTTAAAAAATCTATTGACAGCCCTACTGTTTACAAGATGCAAATAATAGAAAAATGGATTTTGTTTTTATAATTAAAAGCAAATAGAATTTTAAAAAAATAAAATAAATCAAATTGTGATCTCGTGATGGTGTGTGACTGTCATAGTCTGCATGAATTGCATTATTAATGTGGTTGTGGCAAGCAGGACGTGTCTCACGGTCCCTCGGCCTCGTTCTGCTTGCCACAGTGGTCTTGTTTTTTTACACATGGTCACGGGTGTTCTGAATTAACAGCGTTGTGTTGTGTTTCTCAGGTACGGTCTGGAGTGTCTCTTCAGGTTCTACAGCTATGGACTTGAGAGGAAGTTCAGGCCGGACATATTTAAGGATTTTCAAGAGGAGACCATTAAAGACTATGAAGCAGGTCTGTCTTTGCAAACAAAAGATGCATTTCTGAAATCTGTGTGGAGCTCTTGTTTAATTCTCCTTCATATGCCCTGACAGGCCAGCTGTATGGACTCGAGAAGTTTTGGGCTTTTCTTAAATACTCAAAAACAAAGAACATGGAGATCGACCCCAAGCTGCAGGTGCATTTAAGCAAGTTCAAGCGTCTGGAAGACTTCAGAGTGGATGTGAGTGCATTTCTCGTTTCAGTTGCCATTTTCAAGCATGAAATCAACATGGTTTATTTCATAATGCACATTGCATGCATTTTTTCTAAAGGATTTTCATCATGTTAGAAGTCACTTTGTGTGTAAAACTTTTCCCTTGCCTGACGTCACATAGGCCCTGTTTACAGCTGGTATGAGATGTGTTTGGGTGGTTCAGATCACAAGTAGACGAGGGAGACCCATTCCTGTTCACACCTGGTGTTTTAATCTCTCTTTTGTCCACTTTCAGCCACTTCTGTCCTGATTTCTTCAAGGGGAGGGTCTGTGGGCGGGGAAATATGTGGGCTTTTTCTGATCTTTAGGTCTAAAGGATGAAATTGCAATTTACATATGAACTCATCCGGAGACGAGGGAAAAACACACGGGGAGCATCAGCTTTAGTTTCTGCTCTGACAGACACAAGACCAGCCGAACGCTGTGAGTGTGTGTTAGACATCAGGGATGAAGAGAGAACATTGTGCTTGGGACGTTTTATCTTCAAACCAAACTTGGGTCTCCAGCCGAGAGTTTAAATCCCGTCTGGCTAGTGCGCCTTCCCATAACGTTTAGCATTAGGTCGCGCATATTTCAACATCTTCAGTGGCGCAGTCAGTCGAGCGTAAGGCTTGAGGATCTTGGATTTGACGCGATCGAATCCGCCTTTGCCGAGCTCGCTCTTCTCCCATCACACATCACATCGGAAAGGCATTTACTTTCAATAAAAATTAAGAAAATGTTCTAAAAATGGTAATAAATTGCTTAACGAAATGTTTAATAATAAAAGCATTTATTGGGTCGGTGTAGGGAGGGCTTTTATTGTCCCATTAAGGCGGCATCCATTTAATAATTTTAATCAATATGATCATTTACACTTGTTATTGCATCCTGTTAATGTACAACAATACTGAGGTGCAAATAGTGTGTATCTGTCAAAATAAATATAAATAGCATTACTATTTACACAAGAACTGCTACTTTTACATGGTGCAAATAGCCACTGCCATAATATAATAACAATAATATTTAAATAATAAAAGTAATAAATCATGTCTTCTTTATTTTGCCTTAAAATATTGAGTTACACCCCTAGTGTCTACACTACGAAAGCAATCCGGTCGAGTGTGTTTGAGTACCTCTGGCAGTGGACGAAAGTGGACAAGCTCAGAGCGGTTTGGACCCGTTTACACCTGTATTTAGTGTTGTCCACTTGTGATCCCATCCACCAAAACACATCTTAACACCAGGGGGTCTGAACTTATTGTTAAGTACCAAATCATGTTATTTCTCCCCCTCAGCCGCCCATGGAGGAAGGTGGGCGTAAGAGACACCCTTCCAGCGGCGATGGCCGTCGCCGTCATCCTTCCCAGCAGTCTAGCCGAACCCAGACACAGGCCGCTCCAGGCCCCGCCCTCCCCGCTGGAGCTCCTCCCACCAGAGATGATGCCAAAAACCCGAGCCAGCGAACGGCTGCGGCAGACGGCAAGCCACCGAAATGAGTGCGTCACGGGCCGCTCGCCCTCACCGGCGCTCCGCTGCGGGTCAGACCGACCACACAAGCATGACACAACGGCTTGCCAACGAATGGCTCACGATTGTCCAATCAAGGCTCTTCCATCTTCCCCTCGTTCACAACATCTGTGCATCAGAAACGGACAGCAGAGGGCACGAGAAATTCTTCCATTCTTTGTTTTATTAAAGACTTTGAAGTTTTATTCCTGTTGTATCATTGGGGTACAAAAGGCTTTTGTTGAATCTTTCTGCTTTATATCCTCAGTGGACTCGCGGTTTTATTTGGCTGAGCGATGCGTGATTCCACCTTTTTTTTTCTTTCCTTGTAGAGTGTAAAGATTGTTGAACGATGATAAGATTGCTCTTGACTAGACTAGGTACTGGATGAGGCAAAATAATACTGAAAATAATGCAAATACTATAGATCTGCAGTTGTTTGAGCGAGATGATTTCCTGTTTTTCTGGGGTGGACGCTAAATTCAATAGCAAATAACTTTGGGGGGGTCGTACCGTAAGCTTGGCCATCACTGTGACACTAATGTCCCGCCTGCCAAATCCTCTCGCTTGCTTCCAGGTGTCACGCTCTGTTACAGAAGACGACTCTCTACCTTCAGCGGTCACATGGACGAATCATTCCTCCGCTCATCACGGCTCTGAACCGAGACCTGCGCCGCTCGCTCTGTTCCCATCACTCGCTCACCGGCAGATGTCCAAGATCTCGTGTGGATTGGGAGTCATTACCAGAGTGTTAATCCTAGTGTACATATGAATTCAAGAAATTAAGAGACATTACACCACCTGGCTGTATGTGTCATTTATTGTTTATAGAGATATATTTGCCTTACGTGTTCACCTTTTTTATGCTCGCCCTAATGCGTTTTGAGTTATGGGTATGTTTTAGTATCACCCCTTGCTTTTCTTCATACACATGGCATGTCGGTCTGACTAAAGGGAAACTGACCTCAGGGTTTCAACTGGAATCATGTGAAGAAAGGCAAACCTTTTGATTATGATGATTATATGAGACTCATTTGCCGACTGCATTTGGATCATAAGCAATATCTAATTTATGGGATTTCACTTCCAATTTGGCTGCCATATACCCATTCGTTTGCTAAAATGTCTTTGGTCTTGCTCTCTCTGGTAATATTTGGATTTAAATTTTATTTCATATTAACATTTAGCAGTTCCCTGTTTTCCCTCAGTGGGCTTCTTCATTCAAAGTAGCTGTGGTCAAATCTTGAGAATTCTTGTGATCACTGATATAATTAAAGCTTTTATTCAACTAAACGGTCTTGTCCATTGTGCGAGTTCATGATGTGCTTCTTCAGAGGTCAACGGCTCGGATTACTGGGAACAGACAAAATAATTCATAAAGCCATATGAATAACTGTATGTGATCCATTAAAACTGTTAATACTTTATTACCATGACTCGTGTATATTCGGCTTATTGAGAGAAGAAAAAAGCAAACTGTAAAATACTTGAACCGAATCTTGTATCATAACACTTCATCTGAATTCTAGGCAGATGTGATTTGCTATTAGTGTGATTTGTAATTTTGCTTTTAATAAACAAACAAAAAAAGTTTAAAATGGCCAAAAACCTTAACTCAGCTGTTGAACTTTTCTATAAACCATTGTGACCACAGTGAGAGTGTTTGGCTAGTGCTGACATGCTCACACTCCCACCCAGTGCTGTTGGGATATAGGTGAGGAGGGATTTTATTCAGTGGACCAGCAGTGGGAAACACACGAGACCATCCACAGGTCCTGTAGCTGTCCAGGAGTGCGTTTCCAAAAGCCAACTATGATCACAAGTTCCGTCCTTTACCCACAGAGTTCAATGGAAGTTGAGACGAGTTTACTAAAGATGCTTTTGGGAAACGCAGCCCTGATCGGCAATGAAGTATACGTCCAGGAGTATGGAAGCTTGTTTCTGTCACAGAATAAAAAAGTTAATTTAGAGTTTAGATCTCTCTCCTGATTTTTTTTTTCTCGCAATTCCAAGTTTATATCTCACATTTCTGAGAAAAAAGGTCAGAATGGCGAGTTATGAACTTGGAATTGTGAGAAAGTCAGAACTGAGATATAAACTAGAATACTGCAAGAAATAAAGTCAGAATTGCGAGATATAAAATAAGTCACAATTGCACGTTTTTCTTGCAATTTCAAGCTTATAAATCGCTATTATGTCCTTTTTTTCTCAGAAATGTGAGATAAAAACGTGGAAGTTCCGGAGGGGGAAAAAAAGGTCAGAATAGCGAGTTATAAAATTACGGGAAAGACAAATGTGCAAGATATAATAGAAAATAAGTAAATGCCCCTTTTTTCACAATTCCAGGTTTGTGTATCACGTTTCTGACAAAAAAAGTTCTGAATAAGTTATAAACTCAGAATTGCAAGATGCAAACTCTGATCAGCGAGAAAATAAGTCAGAATTGCGAGTTTATATCACATTTCAGGGAGAAAAAAGGTCAGAATAGCGAGTTACAAACTTGAAATTGTGAGAAATGTAAACTCGCAACTGCGTGGAAAAAGTGTGGAAAATGGCGAAACTGAAAATAATCCAAAGCTACTTGCCTTACAAACTCCTGATCCTTCACTCAGGCCTTGCCCACACAAAACATGCTATGAAGCACTGTCAAGAGCATGCCAAACCAACAGGTGGCAATATAACCCTAACCGTAAAGCCACGTTGGCCAACCAGAAGCCTGGAAAAAAGGTTATTGCCGGTTCCGTTCTGACGCAACAAGCCAAAATCTCTGGTTTCACTGTCCACATGACAACACTGCAACCGGAGTTTCTAAAAATCTTCACCCTGGCAGGAGTTTTCAAAAAAGTTCGTTTCAGTGTCCGGATAATGCATTTGCGTGTGGACGAACGGCCAAACCACAAAGAAAAAGCTGCGGTTTTGAAAATACCCGTGTTCGTGTGAACAGGGCCTCAGTCCAACTGAACTAACCAGTTGTGATTGACGACCCAAACCTTTACAGAAAGTCTTTTGTTTCGAATCACACATCAAACTGGCAGAGTCACGTGATTTCACCCTTGAATATGTCTAATATATGAATTTAACTGGTCTTGGGTCAGTTTAATAATGTAGGTTTAGTTGGTCAAATTTTTAAATACTTTTATTTTTCCCTGCTGAATAATCCAGCAGATGTTGGTCCAGCCTGGTTTATCCGGTTTGAGCTGATATAATGCTGGTGTAGCTGGTTGCCAGAACTCCAGCTTCCCCTTTTAGAGACCAGCATCCCAGCATGCTCCACAGCATGCAAAACATTCCTTATGCTGGTGACCAGCAATGCTGCATTTTTTTAGCAGAGCTCTTAATGTTCTTTCTTCAGGAGATGTAATTTCATCTTGGTATGACTGTTGCTGGATGAAGCCTTCTCTGCATGTTTAAGGTCCTCCACTGAAATCTCTTTATTTATAAAATGAGTTTTGACTTCGATTATTATTCTGTCATCCCAGCATAAGCATAAGGAATGGTTTGAATGTTGGGACCAGCTTGGGTTAGTTGGGTTGGTTTGAATGTTGGGATCTCCGGCCAATCACCTGCTCCATTGTCCCCTCACTCACAAACCCTGAGGTACTTGAACTCCTTCACTTGGGGCAGGGACTCCACCGGTTTCCTGCTGAGAAATATGGTCTCCGATTTAGAGGTGCTAATCTTCATCCCCACCGCTTCACACTCGGCTGCGAACCGATCCAGTGAGTATTGAAGGTCTTTGACCGATGATCCCATCAGGACCACATTATCTGCAAAAAGCAGAGATGAGATCCTCAGCCCACCGAACTGCAACCCCCCCACCACGACTACGCCTCGATATCCTGTCCATGAATATCACAAACAGGATTGGTGACAAAGCGCAGCCCTGGCAGAGGCCAACCCCCACCTGGAACGAGTCCGACTTACTGCCGAAACCTCCTTTCCAGCACCTTGGAGTAGACTTTACCAGGGAGGCTGAGAAGTGTGATACGGTAATTGGCACACACTCTCAGGTCCCCCTTTTTGAACAGGGGAACCACCACCCTGGTCTGCCACTCCTTGGGAACTGTCCCGACTCCCACGCAATGTTGAAAAGGGCGAGTCATCCAAGACATCCCCTGCACACCCATTACTTTCAGCATTTCTAGACGGATCTCATCAATCACTGGGGCTTTGCCACTGTGGAGTTGTTTAACTACCTCAGTGACTTCCCCCAGGGAAAATAGCCTCTGCCTCTAACATAGAGGGTGTGTAAGTCAGAATCAGGAACTCCTCAAAGTGTTCCTTCAACCGCCCAATTACCTCCTCAGTTGAGGTCAACAGAATCTCATCCCTACTGTACACAGCTTAAATGGTTCCCCGCTTTCCACTCCTGAGGTGGCGGACGGTTTTCCAGAAGTCCTGCTCCATGTCTTCTCCGAACTTCTCCCACACCCGCTGCTTTGCCTCTCTCACGGCAGGAGCTGCAGCCCTTAGAGCCTGTTGGTACCTTGCAGCCGCCTCCAGAGTCCTTCAGTCGGATGGCTTCCTTGACCACCGGTGTCCACCTCGGTGTCCGAGGGTTACCGCCCCTTGAGACACCTTCAGCAATGGAAGCTTTGAACATTGGCCAGTCAGGTTTCATTGGCCCCCAACCTCCACAGGGATGTCAGAAAATCTCTGTCAGTGCCAGTTGAAGATCTCACAGACAGGGGCCTCCTCCAGTCTTCCCCCACCTCCTGACCCAACTCACCACCAGATGGTAATTGGTTGACAACATCCGGCCTCAGATCAGATGATACGATCCCAAAATTGATCGACCTTCGGCCTAGGGTGCTCTGGTACCATGTATACTTATGAGCATCCTTCTGTTCGAACAATCCATGACTAGCACAAAAGTCTAACAACAAACACCCGCTCGGGTTTAGATCAGGGATGCCGTTCCTCCCAATCATGCCTCTCCAGGTGTCTCTATCATTGCCCACGTGTGCATTGAACTCCAGAGAAGAATAGAGTCCATCCACTATCCAGGAGTACAGTTCCAGAACCGAGACCATGCGTAGAGGTAAGCCACCAGATCTAACTGGTAGCGTTCCACCTCCCGCACAAGTTCCGGCTCCTTCCCCCAAAGAGAAGTGATGTTCCACTACCCCAGAGCTAGCCTCTGCTGCCCGGGTCTGGTCCGTCAAGGCCCCTGACCTTCACTGCCACCCGTGTGGCAGCTCACCCAACCCCCATGGTTTCTCCCATGGATGGTGGGCCCATAGGATGGAGAGAGGGGTGCCACGTCGCTTCTTCAGACTGAAACACAGCCACCAGACGCTCGCTAGCCAGCCCTCCATCTGTGCCTGGCTCCAGACGGGGGCCCCGGGCTTCCTCCGGGCAGGGTAACTCTTCCTCTTTTTTGTTGGTCCATGGGGTGTTTGAAACCATTCTTAGTCTGGCCTCCCTCACCTGAGACCACTTTGCCATGGGAGGCCCTACCAGGAGCACCAGGCTCCGGACAACACAGCCCTCAGGTTCATAGGGATACACAAACCTCCACCATGATAAGGTGATGGTTCCTGTGTAAAGGAGTAAAATAATTTCTTTCTTTCTCAAAACACTGAGTTTTGATTTCTAAGTGAACAATTTATGTATGTGTTTTCACACATTGGTGTAGGTAATCAGTAAATGAGCGTGGCATTTAAATGGCAGTATTTTCAAAATGAAACACAAGAGCTGTTAGTTTTGAGTGATGTGTGTAATCTAGAGAACTGTTTAGAGGTTTGCAAAAAGTTTGTTTTATAATAGCAAACTGTTTTCAAACATGTAATATGCTTGTAGTTTTGCAGACTTGGTCTGAAGATTAGGTACATGAGTGAATGGTTTCACTAAATGGGTCTCAAGTAACACTTTTAGTGTAAAAAACTGTAAAAAGTCTCAGGTATCTAGCTATATTATACCCTGGGCTGTGTGTATTTTGCCATCATTTGGCGGCTTGAAACATCTGTGGATGCTTAGGCTGTTTAGTTTGCCTTCGAGCCATTCCTCCCAGGATTTCATGAACCCATTTGGAATCTTGTCGTTCCGGCCACAGGTGACTCAATCCCAAAGCTTCGATTGGATTCCCTTGATGTCAAATCATGACCCTGCTCTGATGATCCCTGCTGAAATCCTCACTATGCCTCTGTTGGCTTGACCCAGTAAAAAAAAAAATTCAATAGACTTGTTCATATTTGATCAGATGACTTTTCAGACCACTGTATCTATGCTAAGATTCAGGTCATGGTCTATGCCCACCTTAGGTCTTACACCCTGATTGACTGATTCAGGTGTGTTTGATTAGGGTAAGAACTAAACTCTGTTGGACAGTGGGGCTGTGTCCGAAATTGCCCCTATACCCTTAAATAGGGCACTATTTGAGGGAACAGCCATTTGCAGCGGTGTCCGAAACCATAATGGACGCTTTTGTGTGCACTCATTCAATCCCACAATGCACTGCAATAACCAGTGTATAACCGATGTACACTCAACTCAACTAGAATACCCATAATGCACTGTGAAGGTTGCGCGCCGAATTAATTCCTGCGTCTGACCAGAAGATGGCGCCCACAGCTGAATCCATTCATTTTCCAAACCGCTGGTCCAATGTGGCTACAGCGTAATATCATACAGGTATAAATTCCTTTTCAATTGATTAAATTGTTTAATTATGGTTTACTACTTTCCATGACATACTTTAAGATAAATCATTTCATTACTACTGGAGCTGCCAGTTTGCTAAGTTTTAAAGCAGCAAGCACAAACTACCGGCGCACTCTGTCTGAATTCACTCACTAGTGTTCATTCACTCCATCAGCTGGACTATATTAGTGGAGTAATGTAGGGAATAGTGAATGTAGGGGGCGATTTCGAAAACAGCCTGGGTTTCCAGGAACTGAGGTTGACACCCCTGGTCTACACCAGATCTGACAGCTACAAACAAGAAAATGCACCTAAATAAGTCTAAATTATTTATATTGGAAATAAGATAAAAAAATATTGTGACCTCCACCTGCCCACTTTATTAAATACATTAGGCCTGGTTTCACAGACAGGGTTTAGATTAAGCCTGGATTAGGCTTTAGTTCAATTAGGACATTTAAGTAGCTTTTATAAACGTGCCTTAGAAAAAACATTGCTGGTGTGCATCTTGAGACAAAACAATGGCACAGACATATTTTAAGATATGCTTTCAGTTAAAACAGCTCAAACATGCGTTTTAGTCAGCTTAAGCCTTGTCTGTGAAACCAGAGCTGGGACTTCCATCCCCATTCAACTGTGCAGAATTTCAAGATCACTTGCCATTTATAGCTAGCTTTCACATCTGGAAGAGAGGCTTCCGTAGGTTTTTGTTCATACATTCGTTCTACTGAATCACAAGTGCGTACATTTGAGAAATGATCATAATAGATCAAATGCATGACGGTTTTACGCAACATTTTATAAAAACGAGGCTCTGGGTGACTTGTTAAATTGTGTGGGCCTTATGGAGGGTCCAGGCACGTACGGTAATGTATTTCTTCATACATACTCTGGTTCCGGAGGACAAATTAAAAAGCATGTGTCATTTTACTCTGATTATTAATAATGCAAACACACCCAGTACATCAGGTTAGTTTTAATCAGTGAGCTTCGATCAGAAAATCAGAAACTGATGAAGAGTAGTACAACAGTCATGAACCGTTCATTTTCAAGAAACCATCACTAGATTTTCAGTATTAAAATATAGCATCGATCACAAGTATTAAAATCATTTTCATCAACTGTATAAGGTGCTATTCTGACACAATGTGAGATCACAGACACAGATTAAGAACAAAAAAAAGGACTATACAGGAACTGATCATCACATGACACCAGGTCATTGACAGCATTTGAACCCTGATCCCAAACAACCACTAGAGCAGCTTCAGACAAAGTGAAGTGTAATACAGTAAATTAGCTTAGTCCTGCATATATTAAATGCTAAATGCTTTAGGTTGAATGACCGGAACCTGAACGCAGGAGCGTGTGTCCATATTCCAGATCGATTACACCTGCTGATGTTGGCAGTAAAACTCTTGCGCAAGTAATGTAGCCTTGCAGAGTATACAGGAACACGTCTAACGGACACGTGGATTTGTGTTAATCTTGCGCTTTCTTGGTCTCTTCAGGGATGCTCTGGCTCAGCGGGGTCAGACTCAGCAGGACGGTGTGCCGCTCGTATGCTTTTGAGTTACGGAACTTCTCGTCTGTCCCGTGAAGCCTGTCCAGCACACCCAGCACTCCATAGCACTGATTGAACCTGCAGGTGAACAGAGTCAGAGGTCAAGCAAGAACTCAAGGGCTGAATCCAAAATCGCCCCTATACCCTCAAATCGGGCATTATTTGAGGGGTCAGCCTTTTGTAGTGGTGTCCGAAACCATAGTGGACGTTATCGAGTACAGCCGATGTACACTCAATGGCTGTCTGAATTCACTCACTCGTTTTCATTCACTCCTTCAAGTGAACTGTATTAGTGGACTAATGTAGGGAACAGCGATTGAGGGTTTAGGGGGAATTCAGATTCAGCCAAGGTTTTACTGTATAGTGGGTCTTCATGCGATATCAAGTTCGAGATATCCAAACTGGTGATGCCATCGTAACACATCATGTTCAATGTACTGCCTTTGATTTTCCTCTTAGAAAACACTGCTTTTTCAATGGAACAGCAAAGGATGTTTACATTGTCATAATCTATATTCAGGCTATATGCAATCACAGAAGCAAGTGCTGGAATTAGAGTAAGTCAAAGTATGTAATTATGAAGTTATGAAATGTGGTAATGGACTACAAAATGGTGCACGTTTTAGTTTAGGCTCACTCAAGACTGATAGATTTTTTGCACATCAAAAATGAAGAGGCAATCATTGACTAATAAACTGGTGGCACAAAACAACTGTAAACGAATGTGATATGGAGTGATATGGTGGGGATAGAATTTGCAAATCATCTTTTCACTGAAAATGGCCAATACAATGAGAGTTTTGACTGTTACATCACCAGTTTGCATGTAGGTATCCTCACATGGAGAGCTATCAGATAGTTGAGTTTGCCAGTTATCTTGCGAGAACAAAGGTGACTGCATGAGTTGAATGTAGAGCAGAGTTGAAAGGCTCATTGATTGGACAACAGCACAGATCAACTCTACCTCACAGCCATAAACCATGTCTTACTGCACACTATTAGCACGTAACTAGAGATGCACCAGTCGACCGGCCCTAAATCAGAACCATTTTTTCGTTTTATTTTAGCCTACTTGTGCACAAACTGCATTGCAGTCATTTTCTAAAATGTAAAATTTTAACTAAGTCTGCAAACGTCTGTACAGCGGTAACCAAAGAAACCGCTGCTGTTCTATAAGCGCCACCTACTGGCAGAGAGTGAATCTGCATTTTCATTCAGTCTGTCTGCTGTTTTTATTTTGTGCAGGTGTCTGATGTAGCATCAGCAAAAACAACTACTCATGTTACATATGTGTAGCATTTTTGTTTGGATCGTGATTAAAATGCAGTGGTTGCTTCTAATTTCAAATGGCTACACATTTTTTTGTTTAAAAAAACATTAAATTAGATTAAACAAAGACAAATAAATAATTACATTTGCAATAAATTAAAATAAATAAATTAAACTGTTGCATCATTACTTTTAACCCTTAGTTAGGTAATTAGGTAGACATTAGGTAGTTTCTGTGAACAAATATACAGTATTTACAAGAAAGAAAAAAGTGAGGTAGAAAAACTAACATTTCACTTCTGGAATATAACTTGTAAATACACTATATTGCCAAAAGTTTTGTGACGCCTGCCTTTACATGCACATGAACTTTAATGCCATCCCATTCTTAATCCGTAGGGTTTAATATGGAGTTGGCCCACCCTTTGCAGCTCTAACAGCTTCAACTCTTCTGGGAAGGCTTTCCACAAGGTTTAGGAGTGTGTTTATGGGAATTTTTGCCCATTCTTCTAGAAGCGCATTTGTGAGGTCAGGCACTGATGTTGGACGAGAAGGCCTGGCTCTCAGTCTCCGCTCTAATTCATCCCAAAGGTGTTCTATCGGGATGAGGTCAGGACTCTGTGCAGGCCAGTCAAGTTCCTCCACACCAAACTCGCTCATCCATGTCTTTATGGACCGACGCTTTGTGCACTGGAGCGCAGTCATGTTGGGACAGGAAGGGGCCGCCCCCAAACTGTTCCCACAAAGTTGGGAGCATGAAATTGTCCAAAATGTCTTGGTATGCTGAAGCATTAAGAGTTCCTTTCACTGGAACTAAGGGGCCAAGCCCAACCCCTGAAAAACAACCCCACCCCATAATCCCCCCTCCACCAAACTTTACACTTGGCACAATGCAGTCAGGCAAATCCCGTTCCCCTGGCAACCGCCAAACCCAGACTCGTCCATGGGATTGGCAGACAGAGAAGCGTGATTGGTCACTCAGAGAACACGTCTCACTGCTCTAGAGTCCAGTGGTGGCGTGCTTTACCCCACTGCATCCCACGCTTTGCATTGCTCTTGGTGATGTAAGGCTTGGATGAGCTGCTCGGCCATGGAAACCCATTCCATGAAGCTCTCTACACACTGTTCTTGAGCTCATCTGAAGGCCACAGGAGTTTGGAGGTCTGTAGCTATTGACTCTGCAGAAAGTTGGCGTCTTCTGTGCACTGTGACCCTCAGCATGCGCTGACCTTGCTCTGTGATTTTACGTGGCCTATCACTTCGTGGCTGAGTTGCTGTTGTTCCCAATTGCTTCCACTTTGTTATAATCCCACTAACAGTTGAGCGTGGAATATTTAGTAGTGAGGAAATGTCAGGAATGGACTTATTGCACAGGTGGCAACCTATCACGGTACCACGCTTGAGTTCACTGAGCTCCTGAGAGCGACCCATTCTTTCACAAATGTTTGTAGAAGCGTCTGCATGCCTAGTGCTTGATTTATACACCTGTGGCCATGAAGGGATTGAACACCTGAACTCAGGGATTTGGAGGGGCGGCCCAATACTTCTGGCAATATAGTGTATAACAAAACGTTCCTCATTTACTTCTAATGGAACTACAAAGACTAAAAATAATACAGCGTACAAGTCAACATTTGGAATCACTGTAAAACGGACTTACATTCACACACACACTGTCTGTTATGTATTTTTTAAGGTTAGCCGGTTATTTAAAGCCCTATTATACTTCAAGCGAAATCGAAGAACAAACTGGTGTGACGTCATTTCAAACTAAATCAGGGTAAAACGAAATTTGTATTCACCCTTAGCCCTTCATTTCATTGACAAGCTAGACTTACTTGAGATGGTGGAAGTCGTGAAACTCGGGCGAGGGCAGCAGGGGTAAGTGGTACCCGCAGTGAGAGACGGTCGTCACCAGCAGAGCGATAGTGAACCAGAGGCTGGTGGTGGCGACGTGTGAGCCGAGCAGAACCGGACCCGCCAGAGCCGGCAGCATGTTGGACAGCTGCACACAGAGGAAGCGTTTCAACACACACTCGCTGTACGGGTCACATGTTCACATCTGAGCCCGGGTCTTACCACGTGCTCCACCGGATGAGCGTAGAGCGCCACCACTCCGACCGGAGCCGTCCACTCATGATGAATCTTGTGGATGCTCTTATAGAGCGACGGATGGTGAACCAGCCTGAAAGAGCAGATGAGTGAGAATGTGAAAAATATTCCATCAGATTCTGTGTGTGGTGGGACGGGTCCTGTTCCTGCCCGTTTTCATACTATTTGTTAATCCTTCCCGATTTCACATCCTTACAGGCACTGAAGTCAAAATGAGACATCTGAGGCTTTCAGCCCATGTGCTGTATGTTCATGTGCAAATGCACTACAGGGATTTTGTCAGATCAAGTGGATCCTGCAACTACTGATGTTCGATTCTTGAACAAATCTGTCTTTTAAGACGGTGACCAGTCGAGCCGGTTCACAGAATTAAACTGATTCGTTGATTGACAGGTTAATGACGTAAGACCCAATGAGCATGTCCAGACGAACCAGTTCAAAATGAACGAATCAAACCTACAGTTAGAGTTGATAGACAGCTTTTTGGTTTATGTCCAACTAAAACTGAATGAGTTTTCCGAGGATAGAACAGGCTTGTTAAGTTGTTTGTGATTCTTTGATTCAATTGTACTTTGAAATCGTTGTTTTTTGTCACTCTAAACTCTTTCTTCTCTAATGCCTGCGGTTTTGTTATGGCTGAAACAAACTGCTCTGTCTAAAAACATGCATCAGAAAAGATTTTGTAGCAAAAACACATGCTGTAAATCATAAATGACTGACTTAAAGAAACAGATCATATAGACCTTATTCACGGCAGCGCCATCTTTGATTTTTAACAGGAAGGAAAGCCAGGCTGTGAGGGATGGACATTCATCTCTTCAGCGGGTTGGACTGTTATTTAGGCTGGTGTTAAGATGTGTTTCGGTCGATCGGATCACATGAGGATGACGCTAAATACAGGCGTAAATGGGGTCTAAAACGTTTTGAGCTTGTCGCCCACTTCCAGAGGTAGTTGAAAACACATTTGACCGGATTGCTTTCATAGCGTTAATGCTCATGTGATCAAATGCACTGGAACAGCCTCTGAAAGACCGTCTACTCTCCGCTACTGACCTGAAGCGTGAACATTATGGGAAGAGTGCTAGCCAGACGGGATTTAAACTCTCGGCTGGAGACCCAAGTTTGGTTTGAAGATAAAACGTCCCAAGCACAATGTTCTCTCTTCATCCCTGATGTCTAACACACACTCACAGCGTTCGGCTGGTCTTGTGTCTGTCAGAGCAGAAACTAAAGCTGATGCTCTCCGTGTGTTTTTCCCTTATCTCCGGATGAGTTCATATGTAAATTGCGTGAGCTTATTTCATCCATTAGATCTAAAGATCTGAAAAAGCCCATACATTTCCCCGCCCATAGACTGAAGAAATCAGGACAGAAGTGGCTGAAAGTGGACAAAAGAGACGGATTAAAACACCAGGTGTACACGGGAATGTGTCTCCCTCTCTACTTGTGATCCGAACCACCCAAACACATCTCATACCAGCTGTAAACAGGGCCTTAATGTGTTTTTGGATTGTTCTGCTAACAAAACACTGCAAATGTTCAGTAGACAAAAAACTGTAATGAACTGTGGAAAATTATAAGTGATCTAGGAGCTTTTTACAGCGGATGCCATTGAAAGTCTGTCCCTCACAGCCTTCGCTCTGAAAACGGTCACTCTGATTAGAGTTAGCCAACAGTTAAAGCTGAACTCGTTTCATTATTAATGAACTTTACACTGTTATTGAACTGAGCTGAATCAACACTGATCTGAATAATGACACTAGAGATGCTTTACAGCTGAATTTGTATAATATTTGATGAAGTTTGCATCATTGATCTGCTTCTTGTTATCCTGCTCTGAAACCGTCAGTACCGTATGCAACTCCGTTTTTAATTTAGTCTTAGTCCCGTGTCAAATGTACTTTTTTAGTTTTTATCATATTCAGTCAGCCTTGTCCTGTTTTAGTCAAGTTTTAGTCATAACTAATTAAATTATAGCATTATCTAAGTATAGCATTTATTTTAAATAATTATTGAGAGCGAGAGAGATCTATTCAGCGTCTCTCTAAACAACGAAGATGTGCTTTTATCACTTAAAAACAGCAATGTCATCGTTGCTGAGAAATATAATGTAGTGATCCAGTAGCTTAGCTATTCTATGACTAAAAGTCAAAAGTTTCTGTGCTCCTGAATGCTTGTGTGTGTGTGTGTGCAGCGTGATCTCCGCTCTGTGTGCGAGTGACGTAGGCCTATGTGTGTGCGCTTCAATGAAAACAGTGCATTCATATAGAGCGGTGATTCAACTGACTTGGAGCTACCTGTGCATTAAACGATTTTAATGCACACCTTCCAGCCAATCAGAATCGAGTATTCAGACAGACCATGGTATAAGTGCATATATTCAGCATCAACAATCGCAAATAGTTGAGATTCATGTTTGCAGTTCATCACTGGGGGTCTGACGGCAGATTTAGTCACAGAAAACAGCGGAAGCGGCTCGTGAAGGAACACAGACCGACTGAATCCTTTCATTTAAGCAGAAACTCCAACTTACTTGTGTTTTCAGATCATCCGCACTTCTTCTGCAGTGTAGAGACTGCATGCGCATGGTTGCCAAATAGCAAATATCAAGTAAAACAACAGGTAGAAAACGTGTTCGTTTAGCAGAAAAGCTGTTATTGGGAGATTTAAATGATTGAAATCTGGCAAACTCCAAGCATGAAAGCTCGTAGTGGCTTGTCATTTTTTGTCTCCACTTTTCTTTTTTTTTGACAAAATTTTTTTTACCTAGATTTTAGTCTTTTTTTAATCAACGATATTGCATGTTGATATAATCACAGCTATCATTTAATGACCTCGCTAACGAAAGTAACACAAGTATAAAGCGAGCGGACGGCTGACCTGTGTGTGTAGTAGAAGAGGATCTCCTCCATCAGGCCGCAGACGGCCAGCTCCAGCAGAACCCAGTGGAAGGTGGGCAGCTCCAGGCCGCACGGATCCCCGCGCCACTGCATCAGCATGTAGGTCAGAACCACCACCGGCCCCGACAGACACACCTGGTTAAACAGCACCGTCTTCGCCGCGTGACGCAACCGGACCGCATCCACCTGTCGGGAAACAGTCATCTTAACTCCAAGGTTTTTCAGAATGGATTTGCGAACACTCCCAACAGACATTCTACTCACTATAAGTGACTTTGATACATGTCAACTTATTCTACTAACCCGAACCCTAACCTAACAGTCTAATGAGTTAGGTGACATGTAGTTACAAAGTTACTTATAGTTAGTAGAGTGTCTAAAGTAAAGGTTACTCTAGGGTAAGCATAATCTGAATTGATAACACTGAGAGAAAATACAGATTAATATTATCAATTTTTTCAAAACTTGTTGCTTCATATAATGACTGTCAGTGAACTCTGAACTTTATCATAAACAGGGTATTATTGAGTGTCTCTGCTTTAACAGCCAGACATTATTATTATACACTACATAATCTAAACATGTAAGTGCTTATGACTGTCTGATTATCTGTGCTGTGTAATCTAAATTCATGCAATGCGTGCTAAAAATATTATCAGTACTGACAGTAATCAGAGAAAGTTATCACTTTACAGGCCAATATGTTCATTCAACTGCATTATGATAGGACTGTGAGCTACAGTACAGAAATCAAACATTGAGCCGTGTGTTACACACCCAAAGAAGAAGCAAAGAAAAACATTTACACTAATATATCAATACATAGTGATATTTGCAGATATATTACTAATAAACCCTTCAAATCTTTGCTCGGTGCTGCAAACGAATCACTTAATTAAGAGTTTTGAATTGATTCACTGAAACATGCTCTGAAGTAATTCATAGAAATGACTTAAACTTACCAACTCTAACATCATTTTTAAGTTTTAAGTTTCATTTTTTAATCTTTTCGCGTTTAAATCAGAGACGCTATTGAAACATGTCTGCATTATTACTTGAGTCACAAACCAAGGAAGGATCATGCAATTTGTCTAATGACAAGGTTTTTAAGAAACTTACTGGTCAAATAGTTTCAGTGCAATATTTATTAATGTTGCTTAATCATTCATTTGTCAGCAAAATATTTGTGTGAATATTAAATATATTTCCAAGCCTCAGCAAGAACTGAGTAAATCTGGCTTTGGGTCTTTTCTCCGTTATACTAGGGCTGCCATTATCCATTATTTGCATAAGAGTAACTGACCAATTAATGTGATGATTAATCGAGCAATCTGATATTTTTTGTTATTAATAACTGGATCTATACAGTCTCAAAAGTAAGTAATCTTATGGTTTTATTGAACAACACTGTAAACATATTTTGGCCGATATAGATAATTATTTATATTTCAAAGCCGATAACCGATATATGGTCACACATCTGGACAATAAGAACACGTACGCACGTATGCTGTTTGTTGACTTCAGCTCAGCATTCAACACTGTTATCCCAAGTTAATAGCCAAACTTGGAGACCTGGGCATCAACACCTCAATGTGCAACTGGATATTGGACTTCTTATTACTCCCTCTTCACCTCCGATTGCAAGCCTGTGTATGGATCTAACTCCATCATCAAGTTTGCGGACGACACTACGGTGATTGGACTCATCAGCAACAACGATGAGACTGCCTATAGGGAGGAGATCCAGCACCTGGCCACATGGTGCACTGAAAACAATCTGCTCCTCAACACCACCAAAACGAAGGAACTCATCGTGGACTTCAAGAAAGAGGCAAGAGGCACACACGACACCATCCACATCAATGGAATGGCTGTTGAGCGTGTCTCCAGTTTCAAGTTCCTGGGGATCCACATCTCGGCGGACATGTCCTGGACAACCAACACCTCCAGCCTGGTCAAGAAGGCTCACCAGCGTCTTTTCTTCCTGAGGACACTGAGGAAGAATCAGCTATCCTCGGCTATACTGGTGAACTTCTATCGCTGCGCAATAGAAAGCATCCTGACCAACTGTGTTACAGTATGGTATGGGAGCTGCTCTGCTGCAGAGCGCAAGGCACTACAGCGGGTGGTGAAAACCGCCCAGCGCATCACAGGGACTCCACTACCTGCCATCGACCACATCCAGAGGAAACGCTGTCTGCATCGAGCTCGCAGCATCCTTAAGGACTCCTCTCACCCAGCCCACAAACTGTTTTCTCTCCTGCCCTCCGGTAGGCGTTTCAGGTGCCTCCGGACCAGGACCAGCAGACTAAAGAACAGTTTTTTTCCCAGAACTGTCTCTTTATTGAACTCTAACCCTCGTTGATCCCACTCCCCTTATATACTGCTAACCTTCCTCTCCCCCCCCACATCTGCCTTCACTTTGTTATTTGCACTACTGGATGTTCATTTGCACTATCGACTGTTTATTACAGTAACACCTGTACATATATGCATCTTGCACTACTATACCTAACTGAAATATGCTCATTTGCACTATATCGTCCATTGCTATACTGCCCATCTTAGCCTAACATATCACTATATACATCTATCTGTAAATTCTGTTTATAGTAATAGCCATCTGTATATTATATTCAGTACATATTCATGTCCTGCACTTATGAAACCACTGTATATCCTGCACTTGCTGCTATTGCACTTCTGGTTAGACCTAAACTGCATTTCGTTGCTTTGTACCTGTACTTGTGTAATGACAATAAAGTTGAATCTAATCTAATCTAAAATATGGGCCGATAAATCTAAATACAAATTCTTATATAAATTTTGAGGGCCTGATTACAAAAACAAAAGTCTCACCATTGAATCCATGTCCCAAGCACACAATTATGATGTTCTCATTATGATTTTATGTAGCCGATATGACAGACTTGCGCTGCACATGTTGCTCTGAACTGTATTTTCATATTTCAATCACTCAAAACTATCATGGCGGACAGTGCGCATCTGAAGTGTCTCAGCTGAAGGAAAAAATACATTATTTATCGGCTTTAATATATCGGCCAAATTTTCTTATAGGGCCGATACCGATAACATTAAAAATTAACATACACTATATTGCCAAAAGTATTGGGCCGCCCCTCCAAATCCCTGAGTTCAGGTGTTCAATCACTTCATGGCCACAGGTGTATAAATCAAGCACTAGGCATGCAGACGCTTCTACAAACATTTGTGAAAGAATGGGTCGCTCTCAGGAGCTCATTGAACTCAAGCGTGGTACCGTGATAGGTTGCCACCTGTGCAATAAGTCCATTCCTGACATTTCCTCACTACTAAATATTCCACGCTCAACTGTTAGTGGGATTATAACAAAGTGGAAGCAATTGGGAACAACAGCAACTTAGCCACGAAGTGATAGGCCACGTAAAATCACAGAGCGGGGTCAGCGCATGCTGAGGGTCACAGTGCACAGAAGTCATCAACTTTCTGCAGAGTCAATAGCTACAGACCTCCAAACTTCTGTGGCCTTCAGATGAGCTCAAGAACAGTGTGTAGAGAGCTTCATGGAATGGGTTTCCATGGCCGAGCAGCTCATCCAAGCCTTACATCACCAAGAGCAATGCAAAGTGTGGGATGCAGTGGGGTAAAGCACGCCGCCACTGGACTCTAGAGCAGTGAGACGTGTTCTCTGGAGTGACCAATCACGCTTCTCTGTCTGCCAATCCCATGGACGAGTCTGGGTTTGGCGGTTGCCAGGGGAACGGGACTTGCCTGACTGCATTGTGCCAAGTGTAAAGTTTGGTGGAGGGGGGATTATGGGGTGGGGTTGTTTTTCAGGGGTTTGGCTTGGCCCCTTAGTTCCAGTGAAAGGAACTCTTAATGCTTCACCATACCAAGACATTTTGGACAATTTCATGCTCCCAACTTTGTGGGAACAGTTTGGGGACGGCCCCTTCCTGTCCCAACATGACTGCGCTCCAGTGCACAAAGCGTCGGTCCATAAAGACATGGATGAGCGAGTTTGGTGTGGAGGAACTTGACTGGCCTGCACAGAGTCCTGACCTCATCCCGATAGAACACCTTTGGGATGAATTAGAGCGGAGACTGCGAGCCAGGCCTTCTCGTCCAACATCAGTGCCTGACCTCACAAATGCGCTTCTAGAAGAATGGTCAAAAATTCCCATAAACACACTCCTAAACCTTGTGGAAAGCCTTCCCAGAAGAGTTGAAGCTGTTAGAGCTGCAAAGGGTGGGCCAACTCCATATTAAACCCTACGGATTAAGAATGGGATGGCATTAAAGCTCATGTGCATGTAAAGGCAGGCGTCCCAAATCTTTTGGCAATATAGTGTATATCAGCCGATACCAATATTGTGACCAATATATTGTGCATCCCTAAAACATACATAATGTAATATACATGACCATCATCCAAATTAGTCTAAATTTAATTTTAAATCATTACGTCATGATGTCATGAACTCTATTTAATAAATGAATTTTATTTTATAGTGCAATTGTAAAATAAAAATATTAATATTTACGCCTTAATATCTTTCTCAAACATTAAACCATCAAGCTTTGATTTTGACGGATATCCACAGAGAGCCCTTAAAGCTTCTCTTTTGTTGGCAACGTGTTTATAAACGCTTGTCTTTACAAAATCATTTACGGTGAATCGAGAGGCTGAAAACACAGACGGATCACGAGCTGCTCACAGTGCCGCGCTTCACTCTGAAACACACAGCGCATGCGTTTATTTCATTACATCACAGCCATTTGATAATCACACAAGCCAGTAGTGATTTCGCATTAATTTCAATACATAGAGCAGCCCTTGAATAAAATGGTCTAATAATGCAAGAAAGGTTTTTGTTCATGTTCGTGGAATGCGTCACTTCTGGCATTTTACCGATTACTAGACACAGGTAAATTGAATTGCATTTTTTTTTTATTTCACCATTTTGATTGAAAATATGCAATCATTTAAATGATCATTATCATTTATAACTTGATGACAGATGAGGCGGCATTTGAATGTGACAAGACAAGAGCGCTTTTACATTTTTGACATATTAGACATACTGTACAAACAAGAGTGAATGTGCATATTTAAAAAAAATATTATTTGCAAAGAGTTTAAATGGATTACTTCACAACTATATAGGCTACAATTAGACCTAGAACTTCTGTTACTGTTCTTATTCATTCTTTATTCCCTTAAATCCCTTTTAATCATTTAATTTCTTTAAATAAAAAGACCCCAATGTTCAAGACAAGGTTACGGCTTTGCCCTAGAATGAATCTCGTAGCGTGTGAAACAGACAGTAATGATACAGTGTTGGACGGTACCGGATTGTTTTTGTCAGGCTGAATCCTGTAGCGTGTGATGAAGCTTGGCTTTCCTGTCGTGTCGACCACCATCAGCAGGGCGTTAAACAACCAGAACGAGAGCGTCGGCACCAACATGGTCCCTGTTCAACACCACAGAGAAGAAAACACTTTCAACTTTCATTGTTGGGAAATTGTATTAAATAAAGTTGCAGAATACAGTGGTCTTTGCCAAAATGTTGCTATTTAAGTGAACTTTTCCAGGTCCAGACTGACACTAACAGAGATCGATATGCTTCTGTTTTGCACTTTGAGGCAGACGGTTCAGTCTAGAACAACAGATGCATGAACGTTTCATAATCAATGTCCAGAGGGGAAGCCGCATAAAGGTTAAAAACAAGGTTTACGACTTCTCTGACCGATAAAAAACAAGGCAGCCTCATTTCCACCCAAGGCGAGGTGAAGTTTGGTCCACTGTGTCTGCCAGAAATCTCCAGACGCTCCCCAAAACCTTTGCAAATGCCTAGAACACAAACGGCTCATTAATGATGAATGCTCCGCTGGAAGACACGTCAAACGCAAGGGTACAGGGGAGGAAAGGAAGGCAAGACGGTGAAAATGAAAACTGCTCACCATGTCACTGAGTTTCTAAAACCAATCAGGATGAAAAGCCCAGATCCGATGACAAAAGCTGCTTTCTTCACCGAGTCCCAAAGTCCGCCAGTGTTTTCCTGATTTTAGAGATGAAATGCCACATCGTATTGTTTGCAGTTCAACTAATGTATAAAGAGCCTGTATTGAACTGAACTACTGTGACTATTCTCCACACAATAAAGTCATCAAAACTAAGAAATAACACAATATGTGCCCCTGGAGCTCAACAGCAGTCCTGATCTCACGGGTGTGTCTGTGGCAATAGCCAACAATGCATTGTGTGGGTCAAAATTATACATTTTTCTTTTATGCCAAAAATCATTAGGATATTAAGATCATGCTCCATGAAGATATTCTGTAAATCTCCTCCCGTAAATATATCATAAATGTATTATTAGTAGTAATATGCATTGCTAAGGACTTCATTTGGACAACTTTAAAGGAGATTTTCTCAATATTTAGATTTTTTTGCACCCTCAGATTCCAGATTTTCAAATATTGTCCTAACAAACCACACATCAATGGAAAGATTATTTATTCAGCTTTCAGATTTGTTAAAATTGACCCTTATGACTGGTTTTGTGGTCCAGGGTCACATATTTCTGACAGAATTGATGGTTGATGGTGCAGAAACAATTCAGCATTTATTATTACATTATTATATATATCTTTTCGAAGTGCAGTTACAGTTTATTATTTGCACGATGTTTGTTTTCATCAAATGAAACAGTAGTTTCACTCTTGTTACTTTTGTAAACTTCGACATGTTATGCAAACTAACACTGTAGCGATGGTGTAACAACAGTGACACATCTACAGTTACAGAGAGACAGAACAAACCCAAACACTGAAGAAGAATAAAGAGAGAGACTCACTCTGTCCATGATGTGTGTGTGTGCGCGTTCACACAGGCGCTCCGAGCGCGTGTCTGTTTATACTGTACTTGTTTACAGCCTCGACTGCGTCATCAGCTGGTCTGTGATTGGTCGAACGCTGATCAGCTGACAATCCGTGCAAAATGATTGAGAAGGAAATACTATCGCTCCCTTCTTGCAGGAATATATAAAAAATAAAAATAATACCTATTGAACAGCTTATCATAGACACAACACATGGTTTTAATTGAGAGATTTATTTGTGAGCGTTATAATTAGCCAATCATTTTATTGACGACTTAAAGGCACACTATGTAAGTTTTTTCGGTTAAAATATAAAAAAAACACTAGAACAATGTTATATATTTTGTTGACTTGTGTGCATTATCCCAAATGTTTTGTGGGTGCAGGAGGTGAAGTGCTGCTTATGAAAGTGACTGTGATTTCTGTGGTGTTTTCAAGCATGCAACAGTGGGAAACTTTTAAGTTATGGCATTTCCGCTGTCAGTTGCGCTCGTGAAACAAACCTCTGCCAATATTTGATTTTGGACTGCAGTAATATTCAACCACTTGCCGTCAGTATTACATCTTGCACCTTTAAGAACATGCAAATAATACAACGTTGTATTTAACATTAGCCCTATTATATTTAGGCAGCGGCTATTTACACTAAGTGAAAATAACATATTTTCTTAGCGATAGATGATATTTACACTAAGTGAAATAGCAAATTAAGTAAAAATAGTGATATATTCTATTTACACCATGTAAAAGTAGTTCTTTGCAATATGTGTAAATAGTAATTAGATGCTATTTATACTTTATTTTGACAGATACATAATATTTGCACCTCAGTATTGTTGTACATTAACAGGATGCAATAATAACCGTGTAAATGATTATATTTAGTCAAATTATTAAATGCATGCCGCCTTAATGGGACAATAAAAGCCCTCCCTACACCTATCCCTAACCCTACCCAATGGGTTTATGAGGATCTATTGACAGAAATGCAATATAATACACATAACTATGTTTTCAGTGGTATATAAAGACTTTACATAATGAACCGTTATGTTTTTATTACCTTAGAATGAGCCATTTCTATCTACACACACCGCGGATCCCCTTACAGTGAAGTTGCCATTTTGTGCCGCCATGTTTCTACAGTAGCCCTAAAGGGACAAACTTCTCTACAGAGCGCTACAGACACATGGGTGTCAAGCATGCTCAGGCCACGCTGGTGGATGCAGAAAGTTGTGCGCATTGTCGTGTAAGGCCGGCCAGAATTTAGAAAAGAAGGCTTCGGGTGGCTGCATCTTCTAAAGACAATCCGTGTCTCTCTACTGTTCCTCCTTCGGCTAAGAGGGCCTAACCCTCAAGTCCCTTGAGTTTACGCGACTTTTCGACTAGCAGCTGCTTGCAGAGGGTGGTGAGGTGGAGAGAGATGATGAGGAGGATGAGGAGATGTTAGCTCACCTCCTCCAAGAATAACACTATCCTGTCTGCAGCCCAAGCGTCCATTCCCGTGAGCATGCATAGTGGAGACTTACCGTCGATGGTGCTAGATTGTGACCTAGTGGAGGTTTGTAAGCATGCGGCAGCTAAGCTTGGCTCCAGAATCAATAGCTACAGACCTCCAAACTTCTGTGGCTTTCAGATGAGCTCAAGAACAGTGTGTAGAGAGCTTCATGGAATGGGTTTCCATGGCCGAGCAGCTCATCCAAGTCTTACATCACCAAGAGCAATGCAAAGCGTGGGATGCAGTGGGGTAAAGCACGCCGCCACTGGACTCTAGAGCAGTGAGACGTGTTCTCTGAGTGACCAATCACGCTTCTCTGTCTGCCAATCCCATGGACGAGTCTGGGTTTGGCGGTTGCCAGGGGAACGGGACTTGCCTGACTGCATTGTGCCAAGTGTAAAGTTTGGTGGAGGGGGGATTATGGGGCGGGGTTGTTTTTCAGGGGTTGGGCTTGGCCTCACAAATGCGCTTCTAGATGAATGGTCAAAAATTCCCATAAACACACTCCTAAACCTTGTGGAAACCCTTCCCAGAAGAGCTGAAGCTGTTTTAGCTGCAAAGGGGCCAACTCCATATTAAACCCTACGGATTAAGAATGGGATGTCATTAAAGTTCATGTGCATGTAAAGGCAGGCGTCCCAAAACTTTTGGCAATATAGTGTACTTTGCTTTTTGCAAAGCTTAATGAACAATGGAAGGACATTTTCTGCTTCAAATGAGTTACTGTGGGACGGGATCCTCTTATATGCTGTTTTATGAAGGGAGTGAAGTGTTTGAGACCAGTGTCGAAGCGGCTGGTCCTGTCATGGGACATGTCCATGGTTCTGAATGCTTTAACTCTGGCAATGTTTGAACCCCTGGAGAGTGTCCATATTAAACTCCTATCTCAGAAAACGGTCTTACTACTTGCTTTAGTCTCAGCTAAGTGAGTGGGTGAGTTACATGCCTTGTCGGTTCATCAAGCACACAGGGTTGAAATCTGGTGACTGTGGGGGCCATTTTAGTACAGTGAACTCATTGTCATGTTCAAGAAACCAATTTGAAATGATTCGAGCTTTGTGACATGGTGCATTATCCTGCTGGAAGTAGCCATCAGAGGATGGGTACATGGTGGTCATAAAGGGATGGACATGGTCAGAAACAATGCTCAGGTAGGCTGTGGCATTTAAACGATGCCCAATTGGCACTAAGGGGCCTAAAGTGTGCCAAGAAAACATCCCCCACACCATTACACCACCACCACCAGCCTGCACAGTGGTAACCAGGCATGATGGATCCATGTTCTCATTCTGTTTACGCCAAATTCTGACTCTACCATCTGAATGTCTCAACAGAAATCGAGACTCATCAGACCAGGCAACATTTTTCCAGTCTTCAACTGTCCAATTTTGGTGAGCTCGTGCAAATTGTAGCCTCTTTTTCCTATTTGTAGTGGAGATGAGTGGTACCCGGTGGGGTCTTCTGCTGTTGTAGCCCATCCGCCTCAAGGTTGTGCGTGTTGTGGCTTCACAAATGCTTTGCTGCATACCTCGGTTGTAACGAGTGGTTATTTCAGTCAAAGTTGCTCTTCTATCAGCTTGAATCAGTCGGCCCATTCTCCTCTGACCTCTAGCATCAACAAGGCATTTTCGCCCACAGGACTGCCGCATACTGGATGTTTTTCCCTTTTCACACCATTCTTTGTAAACTCTAGAAATGGTTGTGCGTGAAAATCCCAGTAACTGAGCAGATTGTGAAATACTCAGACCGGCCCGTCTGGCACCAACAACCATGCCACGCTCAAAATTGCTTAAATCACCTTTCTTTCCCATTCTGACATTCAGTTTGGAGTTCAGGAGATTGTCTTGACCAGGACCACACCCCTAAATGCATTGAAGCAACTGCCATGTGATTGGTTGATTAGATAATTGCATTAATGAGAAATTGAACAGGTGTTCCTAATAATCCTTTAGGTGAGTGTATATTGTACATGTGAATTTTTTTTATTTTAATAAAATTAAATATCTTTGTAATGGAAATTGAATTTTGAATCTCACTGTAGGTGAAATGGGTGCTTCTTTACCAATCAGGTTGCCGAATTAAACATCTGATTAACAGGGAACCGTATGGGAACATTTTGTTAATGTCCCAAATGTTGTAAAGTTCTTATGTGACCATAAAAGAAATGGAACGTCCCCCTAAAGTCATATAAGGAACTTGAACTCCAGCACTTTCATAACCAAAAAAGGAACTTTTAAAGAATGTTGCGCAAGGTCACAAGAACGTCCCCTTCGTGGGGTTAACTATTTTTTTTTGTAATTTGATGCAAAGGTATTATAATATAAAGTGTTATAAATATACATAATTTAAAAAAAACATAAAATATAAAACACATCATCACAGTATCGATCCACAGCCACACGTGACACGAGCAGGAAGCCGGAGGAGTGTTGCACATATTTATGCCCAAACTTCAATTGTTTACATTTTCATAACAGTTTATAATGATTTAATTAATGACGTTTTGACTGAATGTTGACACGCATTCAGGCCGTGTAACATTAGGATACTGCAAATTAGATGCACCTTTAAATGGTTGTTTGTGAATGTTTTTGACAAGTGCTGTTATATAAATAATGTATAATGATAATAATATCCCCATGAGTTATCATCTTCAAGCATACCCTAGTGAAAAATACATTTATTTTAAACTAAGTACACTACAAATACATTTACATATTATATACTTAATATAAATACCTTGCAATTGTACTTTTGGTATACTAAATTGATATACTTAAATAAACACTTAATATAAAGATAAACGCTTAAGTGCCAGGGTAAATCCATCAAAAAGGCTCTGGGATGTAAAGACGTCTTTCGCTGTTTTGTTTCTATCCAGCACACACGGTCTCCATCATGAGTTTCCTCATATCTTCACATCCCCACAGAAAGTTCACAGAGTGGAGTTATTGCTGACCGGAAGTGAACCGCTGCAGCCAAAGAGCGCAAAAAACAAAACAAAACTACTTTTTTTTCCTTTTGTTGTTGCCAGAATTAAAGCGAAAGCAGATGTTCATTTTACACCAGGACTGAAGATTTGGATCGGGAAAACGGGATTTAATGCTAATGTAGGAATGTGTATTGTTTGTCGTTGTTAATGCAGGAAATCACGAGCTCTTGAAACACGTGTTAACATAAGCAACCACACACGAACTGAACGATTATCCTATTTGTTAAGAAATTACTCTTTTATATGTAGTTTTATGTGCATATCGTTCTATAAACCACTGTAACACTGTATCGCTTTAACGTTTGTAGTGTTTTTAAGTTTTTTTGAGCTGTGTTTTCTGTGTAAGTGCAAAGAGTGCTGCTGTCACAACCTACCTATACAATCATATATTTCCTAACAGCAAACAACTCGGAATCAATATTTGTGAATGTTAGTCACAGATGTACTAAATGTTGGCATGTTCAGTGTCCACAGTGTGTTTGTGTGTCCAGTCGAAGCACATTGTTACAATCATCCCCATCTGCTCAGCTGTGATAGGCATAACATTATGACCACCTTCCTAATACTGTGTTGGCTTTGTGGCCGGGTGCAAATTTATTTTTTTAATGAAAACTGTTAAAGACAGACCTAGGCTGTTAATCATAGTCTATGTGTTATTTAAAATTCATTTATTCGAATGATATTTTACTTATAATAGGCTACTAATATTTATAGCCTACTTATTTTTTAATTCTTAATAAATAAATAAAAATAAACACTTCTGGCATACATTTAAATCAACGCCTGCCATGGTGTTTCTGATTTAGATGTGCATCCCATAGACTGTAGGGTGCCACATTTTTATATGAGGTTGTATTTTTATACTGATACAACATGTCATTATTTATGTAATCTATTGCAGAAACATTATCACTTTATGAACAGGTCCATTTTAGCATCATTACTGCTGGTATTACAGTACATATGTTGTAAATATTTCCTGCCACACATTAAGTAATAAGTGTTTACAAATGACATAATGGGGAAAAGGGAGAGAAATATGTTGATTACGAAACTTTGATGTTTGTGTCAACTTCTGAAAGACAGACAGACAGGACAGCTCTGTCATAAATCTGCTCCTCTGTCCCCATAAATCTCAAATGAAAGTGCAATGTTTTTGTCAGTGTGTCTGAATCAGTGTTTCTGACTCTTTAGACTCCATGAAGACTGAATGAATCATGGAGGACAAGGAAACATTCAGAGAGGGAGAGGTTTCTCCAGCGTTCAGGTACATCAAAATCTTCATATGACCTTAACCCTCATCCGTCCCTCAGGTCATAGTTACGCTACCCACAACCGTCATTTTCTTTTCTTAAATATAAGCTGTTTTCACATGGATTTTGATCGGATCGATGTCTACAATATTTAACAACAATACTTTTAAATAAAGTCACTTTTCTGTTCATATAATGTGCACAAGATGTCATGATGTACAATGACTCAAATTTTAAAACATAGCCTATTGATCATGCGTAGTGTCAATGAATGGATACACACACAGTAGTTTATATTTCAAGGATATAGGCTACAACTACACCGTTTTTATTTAAAAAAAAATTTTTTTATAAATGTGTAACATGTAAAGTGTTTCCCATTTGACTGTACATAAGTGATATTATTTCCTTCATGTTCCTGTTCCTGACACAATGTGACGTATTTAATGTCAAATAAAAATAACCATTCAATACAAAGCCTTGAGCAAGTGAAACGTGTGTTTCTCAGTATGAAAACAAATAGGATATAGGATGAAACAATAGGTTTAAACCGTATTTAAACGGCTCATAATAAAAATAAAAACATGCAAACAACAAATAATCAAAATTCATTATTTTTAGCAGATAAACACTTATATATATACATATATATTCGTGCACCACATCATGACAGAAATATCACACACAACTCACCATTCTCCGTCATGCTTTAAAAGTATTGTTGTTAAATATTGTAGACAAATTGATCCGATCAAAATCCATGTAAACCTTATATTTAACACAAAAAATTCACGTGTATGGGTAGCGCCCATAGACTGTAAAAAAATATGGACGTAGTGTCCGTGACGTCACCCATAGGATTCTGAAGAGCCGAGTAAAGTAGAGTCGAGCTGGCCGTCGCCATCTTAGCAGCGCATCACTCCCGGATAACAGAAAATGGGCAAAGAGACGGGACGTGGCCGGAGCTGAGGTGATGCGATGACTAACAGACAGCAGACAAATGGCTATCCACCTGTTACTCAAAGTGGCCACGCCATTAATTATGCAGATCTTTAAGGCTTTATATAATGTAAACGAATGAGCTATAAAAAATTCACCCCCTCACAGTTGTCATGAAGGGCAAAATTAGCTATATACACCAAAACCACAATTTGTTCCAGGCTGTAGACATGTTTTTTTCTGCTGTAAAGTTGGCCATTTTAACATGGGGCTCAATGAGATTCAGCTCCCTTCTGGAGCCTGTCCCTAGCGGCCAGTCGATGAACTGCAGTTTAAGTCACTTCCGTATTGGCTTCAAGAGAAACTGGGCGAGGTTGCTGTCATATTTCTTATGTCTATGGGTTGCCGCTTGGTTATTCAAATCATGGCACCAGACTAGTGCTCAGAACAGCTTGCTAATCATGGCAAACATGCAGAACACCCTGTTATGTGATATACACTGTATTTTCAATAACATTAACCCTCATCCTTCCCTCGCACTGGTTAATGTTATCGAAAATACATTGTATGCCACATAACAGGGTGATTAACAGGGTGAAACATGATGCATGTTTGCCATGATTAGCAATAGGGCTGCACGATACTGGGAAAATATGCAATATGCGATATTGTTGATGAGTTTTGCGATGACGATCTTTCTTGCGATGAACATTTCCATAGAGAAATGCTATTTTTATTAGCTATTTAAAAAAAAAATTTATATATGTAATGATCATATTAAATAAACAGGAAATAGATATTCTTTTGATCTAATTATATCTAATTCAGGCTAAAAACCTATGTCAAGGTGCAAACATTTAGACTTTAAAACACTATGAATGACTGAAAACCTCGGCAGATATTCTGATTTCTGGTTAGCTGTTACCATAGACCTGCAAACACAAAAAAATGCATTACTCTCAAACAGGGAACTTCAACGTTTTTCAGGGGAAGGACCCCTGAGGCCAGGGGTGTCCAAACTTTTTTAAAAGGGGGCCAGATTCGATGTTGTGGACACACCCGGGGGCCGGTTCCTTTTCTATTATATATATGTTTCTTGGAAACATGACAGATTTGGCAAAAGCTTGAGCTGACAGTAGAGATAGGACATAGATGTAAATTTTTCATCAACTTCGGTTTTAATGGGTGAAATTTAAATATTATTACTGAGTTAGAACTCTATTCTTATTTAAATTAACGAGTACTCGATTTAGATCGCCTCAGGTAAAACCATACTGCAAAAAATGCTTTTCTTATTTAGTATTTCTGTCTTTTTTCCAGTCCAAATATCTAAAAATTCTTAAATCAGGATGCTTCTACTAGATAAGTAAAATGACATATGATATTTTTCTGGATTTCTGGGGGAAAAAATGAAAATGAAGTGAGTTTTTGCTTAAAACAAGCAGAATTATCTGCCAATAGGGTAAGAAAAATAATATTGTTTCTGTTTGGGACAAAAACAAGATTGCAAACAGAAACAATGTTATTTTTCATTTTATTTTCCAGAAAACAAGAAAAATGTCATTTTACTCATCTAGTAAATGCATCTTGATTTAAGAATTTAAGATTTAAGAAACAAGACAAAAATACTAAATAAGTGCATTTTTTTGTAGTGCACACATGGCACCTCACTACATGGTAAAAAGTAAAAAATATTATTTCTATATATGACTTATATCATATTTTTATATCTATATATATAGTATTTAGTCTATAAACACATAAATACAAATGCACAAAACTGCAAGTTTATGACAAAAATAGTCTGTAATTTGGCCTTTATTTCTCATTTAATACATGTATACATTAAAAATTAAATAAAATGAGATATTAACCTACATTTCTGACAAAATACCACGGTTACAGTTAGTGTTACCACAGTTAATCCATGATAAATGTTGGTGAATTGTTGTTTGAAAAGTATTTTAACTGGATCGGCTCAGTGTTTCTCCTGATTTGCTGACTAAGTCAGCGCTGTTTTAACTGGCTTTAAACTAAATTAAATCATAGAGAGATTTGCAGCTCGTACCGGTGACCTCTACATCGAACTCGAACGCTTCTCATGGGCTGTTTAGTGGTCATGTGATCGAGACACTCAGCAAGTAAACACTTGTTCAGACTCAGAGCTTGCGAGTTGTGCTGCGCACAAGTAGCGCTGGCCTAAAATCTAGTACTTAAAATCTTGCCACCTTGTGTTGACATTGTGAAACTGCACGATTTGTAAATTATGCGTGGCGGGCCACATATAATATATTTTAATAGACACACTGGGTTAAAAACAACCCAAGTTGGGTTGAAAATGGACAAACCCAGCAGTTGGGTTGTTTTAACCCAGCGAATGGGTTGTTTTAACCCAGCAATTGGGCTGTTTTAACCCAGCAATTGGGCTGTTTTAACCCAGCAATTGGGCTGTTTTAACCCAGCGGTTGGGTTAAATGTTTGCTTAAAAAGCCCAATTGCTGGGTTAAAACAGCCCAATTGCTGGGTTTAGAGTGCAAGCTGCGGGCCGTTTGAAATTCATCCCCTGGCCGCATTTGGCCCGCGGGCCGGACACCCCTTGCCTTAGGCGATAGAGACATGGAGCAGAGACCCCCGATACAATGTGTCAAACAGAGCTACATATTAAGCATATAGCATTCGATATTAATAGAAATTAACTATATTATGATTAAGAATAAGATATATTATGTTAAGACAGTAGATCAGAACTATGCGCATTGTTGTTGCACATGCATCACGACTTGCCATTGTTAAAATTTAGATTCATGCTTTGTAATAAACAACATGCTGTGATAAAAATCACAATTCATTAGTTGTTTGCAGATGTTGTAAATTATTTTAATTGATTTGCAAAGTCATACATTTATTTTACTAATCAGATGGACAATTAAACATTTACCTGAACTTTAGTTATATATATATATATATATATATATATATTGATACGAATATTTTTTAATCTATTAATCTGCATTTACATCGCGTATCTATTTTGACATGCCATATTTTTGTCCCTTTGCTAGTTATCATCACTCTCAACTGCAAGTTCGAGAGTGAATCACGGTATTTATATGTAGACGTCACTTCCAAAGCTTTGCGTGTAATTGGTCGTCGTTAGCAGCTTTTATTACTTTTATTACTTTTATTTTAATGGATTATAGCTATATAGCCTTGATATTATACTATAGCTTTCGTTTCAGGGTGCTTATATTTGAATTTGACTTTGTGATGTTTTTTCCCCATGTTATAATTTTTTTTATCAAAAAATAATTTGTGATCATACATTAATTGGCAGACCCCCTGTTGAAGACCCATGCTCTCAAACATTACTTTTTTATTTACATGTAATCATGCAGTCATCAAGAGCATTTTTTAAACAAAGTATTCCCTTGAATTGCCTGTAAAAATATTATTAAACAAAAATTAAATAAAAAATACTATTAAACATAAAGTGTACAGCCCTTAAATAAATTAGTATGTAGTGGAAATACAAACATCTTGTCAACATCCACAAGAATAAAATAACATGTAAGTAATAACATGTAAACATTAAGTATTAACATGTAAACATTAACTAATAACATGTAAACAGTAAGTAATAACATGTAAATAATACCAGCGATGATAACACTAGATTCACTTTTAACATAACAACAACAACAATTTCATTAACAAAATTGTTTTCAACAAACTCATTAACTTTATCTTTATAACTTGGCTTCATGTTTTCTTTAGAGCAGTTAGCATACCTGAGTAAACTAAAATGAAATAAATGCCTCCACTGTAGACTAGTCAGAAATAAATTGGTTTATCTACTCATTTTACCATACATTCAAAATGTTCAATTAAAGTTTAAGTTCTTCAAAAACACCATAATGTCCACATTCTCAGGTGAGAGGCTTGCTCTCTGTGCTATAACAATGTCCCCTATATATATATAATATAAATAAATAATAATATATATAAATAAAATAACAAAGTGAAAATAAAGTGGCATTTTGTGGTTATGGAAACAACAGTTATCATGGCGAATGCACAATACGTCATGAACTGTTAATGAAACGTAAAACTGCTCCTGATGATATAATGAATAAACATCACCTGCATGCCTTCCCAGCTAACACACATCGTACCAGTTACGTGATTTATTGATACTTTACTTTTATTTCATGACTTACGAATTGACAACATAACGTTGCATGATCATAGTTCCCTTTCGTTCAGTCACTCCGAGTTACGTCAGTGACTGACGAATGGGGGTTTCGCTTAGAAGCCTATCATCTTCGAGTTCTAGAAAACGAGCCAATGGCAATGAAATGCCATGGGTCTGCGGAATTTGCACGCTGTACGCTGGCAATCTTGCATTATGTTTCTGCTTCGGAGCCAAGAGCATCTCTTCACTCCTCAAGCCTGATACTGAGTAAAGTCAGTTCTTCGAGACGAGTGACTCTCCAGTCTGTGTTGGTGTGACAGCGCGTTCCAGCGATCACACATTGCCTGCCTGCTGATCTGTGCAGTGATCTGCAACAGCTGGTGTGTGTTTCCCTGGGCGCTTCAGCACTGCTGCAGAGTTTTCTCTCACAAAAAGAGCTTGCGCGTGGCACGTCTTTTTCAAGATGTCTCGTCCGTGCACTTCTGGGTGTGGTCGGTCTTTGTCGCCTTCTGATGGGCACAATCACTGCCTGACGTGTTTGGGCTTACAGCACGCTCAGGCAGCGATTGTGGATTGAGGGAACATGACCATCGCGATGTTGCAGTCGAGACTCAATGACCTCCGTCAAGGAGAGAGAGTCCCCTCTACCACACCCCAATCTACCGCCTCCACGAGAGGTGGTACTTTGGATGGTGGCCAAGGTGACCTGAGGGTTACAGTGTGGAATAAAGCCCCGACGCTTGTTCCTCAGGCCACACCCCCCTCTTGCACACCGCTACCCGCAGGTGGTCGGACTGAAGCAGGGGACCATCTGCTGACACCCTGCGTGTTTCGTTTGGCGCTCCGGAAGACGATGACATGTCGATCGCCGCATCTCAAGGAGTCCTCCGGGGATGAAGATTCGGCTGTGCTGCCGTCTTCGGGTGTGCCAGCATTGCCCGAGTCCGACCCAGAGCTGACAGCCATGCTATCTCGGGCAGCAGAGAGCCTCGGGCTGGAGTGGAACCCTCCGCCCTGTCCCGAGCGCTCGCGGCTGGACGATTGTTTTTTGGGGGCGGTGCGCCCTGATAGCCGTCAGGCCCTAATACCTTTCTTGCCTGAGGTGTATGAGGAGGTCACACGGCCCTGGAAGTCCTCGTTCTCTTCCCGTGACCGTTCGGCGGCCTCCTCCGCCTTCTATGCCCTTGATGGGGCCGCGGTCAAAGGGTACAATGGGGTCCCCCCTGTTGAACGCTCTGTTGAGATGCAACTGTGTCTGAAGAGTGCTTCAACGTGGCGTAGTGATCCTCCAAAGCCTGTAGGTTCTCGTCTACTTTGGTGGCGAAGTCCTACAGAGCTGCGGGGCAGGCCGTCGCCTCTTTGCATGCCATGGCCGTCCAGCAGGTCTACCAGGCCCGGATGCTCAGGGACATGCACGAGGGTAGAGCTGACCCAGGGCTCAGAGATGAGCTGCGTGCCGCCACCGACCTCGCTCTCTGGGCGACGAAGGTGACCGCACGCTCCCTGGGTCAGGTGATGTCCACAGCCGTGGTCCAGGAAAGACACCTGTGGCTTAACCTGGCTGATATGAGAGAGGCTGAGCGATCCTGGTTCCTCAACGCTCCCATATCCCAGGCTGGCCTCTTCGGCAGCGTGGTCGAGGACTTCGCCCAACAGTTCTTGACCGGCCAGAAGCAGACTGAGGCCATCAAACACATACTGCCCCGGCGGCCAGCTGGTGCTGGCTCAGTTGCCTCAGCCTGCTCGCCGCCAAGGGCGCCCTCCTGCGGCTCCCGCCTGGCCCCAGCAGCAGCCTTCACCTGGGCCGCGCAGTGGAGGACGCCGCAGACGTCTGCTCCAGCCCCGCAGCCTGCCAATTGCCAGGTGAAGCGGCGCTCCTGATGCAGACAGCTCAAGGATGGGCACAAGTTCTTTCCAGGAGGTGGTAGCAGGGCCACTCCTTCCCCTGGTGGAGGGCCGGGGGAGAATCTTTTGTTCCGCTGCTGGCCCCCGGGTCAGCAGCACCCTAATGTGGTTAAAGAAAGACCCCATCCCTGAGCCCCCAGAGGCCGTGGATGGCAGTGTACGCCGCCCCAGGGCCTCGACACTCTCGTCCCCCTCTGGCGCCAGACTCCTCTCAGAGCAGACCCCAGTGGAACGCACGTCCTTCCCTGATCTCCTCTGTCAGGACGCGGCAGTTGACCGTGCCCCCACACCGGGACGCTCCCACGTCTGGGCCGGTCACTCCGCTTCGCTGCCCCACCCGGGGTACGTCTGTGATTCGCATGACCCCGCTGGTTCAGTTCTTGGGAGCCTGGCTAGAGCTTCCCAACCTGTCCCGCTGGCTCGCGAGAACCATCAGGCTCGGCTATGTGATTCCGCTTCCGGGGAGTCCGCTATACCATGGTGGGTGGCAATGCCCCTGTCATGCATGCAGAGGTTGCTACCTTGCTGGCGAAGGATGTGATCGAGACTGTCCCTCCAGCCGAAATGAAGTCTGGCTTCTACAGCCCCTACTTCATTGTACCCAAGAAAACTGGTGGGTTACGGCCAATCCTGGACCTGTGCGTCTTGAACCGATCCCTTCACAGGCTTCCGTTCAAGATGTTGACAGCCAAACGCCTTTTCGAATGCATTCGTCCAGCAGATGGTTTGCAGCGATCAACCTGAAGGACGTGTACTTTCATGTCTCCATTCTTCCTCGACACAGACCGTTTCTACGGTTTGCTTTCGAGGGGCGGGCATACCAGTACACGGTTCTCACATTCGGGTTAGCCCTGTCTCCTCGCGTCTTCACGAAAGTCGTCGAGGCAGCCCTTGTGCCACTCAGGCAACACAGTTCAGGATGCAAACCCCATCTCGACGACTGGCTGATTCTAAGTCACTCTCAAGACCAGGTGTGCAAACACAGGGGCCTGGTGCTCCAGCACCTCGCCCGTCTGGGCCTTCAGGTCAACTGGGAAAAGAGTTTCCACTGAAACTATTTCAGAGGCTCCTGGGGCATATGTCATCCGCAGCCGCGGTCACGCCTCTCAGACTGCTTCATATGAGACTGCTTCAGCACTGGCTTCGCGATCGAGTCCCGAGATGGGCATGGCAGTCAGGCACGCTCCGGGTACCAGTGACTCGGGAAGGTCTGACGGCATACCTTCACCCCGTGGTAGAACCTCACTTTTCTACAGGCAGGAGTGCCCTTAGAACGAGTTTCCAGGTATGTTGTTGTATCAACAGATGCCTCTGCCACGGGCTGGGGTGCCTTGTGCAATGGGCCAACACGTACTAGTCTAGACAGACAACAAGGCCACAGTAGCGTACATCGACCGACAAGGTGGTCTACGCTCTCGCCGTATGTCGCAACTCGCCTGCCATCTCCTCATATGGAGTCAGAAGCATCTGAGGTCGCTTCGTGCCATTCACATCCTGGGAGACCTGAACCGTGCAGCCGATGAGCTCTCATGGGTTCAGCCACTTCCTGGAGAATGGAAAATCCATCCCCAGACGGTTCAGCTGATTTGGCAACAGACACAGACTCTGTGCAAGATCAGGGAGGACAAGGAGCAGGTCCTTTTGGTCGCCCCGTATTGGCCCGGCCGGACCTGGTTCTCTGAACTCATACTCCTTGTGACAGTCCCTCCCTGGTCGATTCCTCTGGCACCCGCGTCCCGATCTTTAGGTTTGAGTACCCTACAACCACAGGTGGTGGTTACCATCACTTCCACTAGGGCTTTGTCCACGAGACAAGCCAATGCGTTGAAGTGGAACCTCTTTGTCACATGGTGTTCTTCTCGCCGAGAAGACCCACGGAAATGCCCGATCTGGTCCGTGCTCTCCTTCCTCCAAGAAGGGTTGGAACGAAGGCTGTCTCCTTCCACCCTGGATGTTTACGTGGCCGCTATCTCTGCTTACCACGACCTTGTGGAGTCGAAAACAGTAGGTCAGCACGACCTGGTCATCAGGTTCCTGAGGGGGACTAGGAGACTAAATCCTCCTCGCTCTCCCCTCATACCCTCTAGGTCCCAAGAGTGGTCTTATCTGCCCTGTAGAGAGCTCCCTTTGAGCCTTTGCAATCAGTTGAGCTTAAGTTCCTGTCTATGAACACAGCGCTTCTGGTTGCTTTGGCCTCCATCAAGATGGTAGGGGACCTGCAGGCATTTTCGGTTGATGAAGCGTGCCTGGAATTCGGGCCGGGTAATTCTCACGTGATCCTGAGACCCCGGCCTGGATACTTGCCCAAGGTTCCCACCACTCCTTTCAGGGATCAGATGGTGAACCAGCAAGCACTGCCTTTGGAGGAGGCAGACCCAGCCTTGGCACTGCTCTGTCCAGTATGCGCCCTCCGTGCTTACGTAGACAGAACGCAGTGTTACAGGACCTCTGACCAGCTCTTTGTCTGTTATGGTGGGAAGCTGAAGGGAAAGGCTCTCTCCAAGCAAAGGTTGTCGTACTGGATAGTGGACACCATTGTCTTGGCTTACCAGACGCAGGGTCGTCTATGCCCCCTAGGGGTGAGTGCACACTCCACCAGGAGTGTGGCCTCCTCCTGGGCTCTAGCGCATGGTGCCTCGCTAACAGACATTTGCAGAGCTGCTGGCTGGGCGACACCCAACACATTTGCCAGATTTTATAATCTCCGAATGGAGCCAGTGTCCTCCTGTGTACTCGCTTCTAGTAGCACATAAAATGTGCACATAAAATAAATGTAATTTATTGCACCTCACTGCAATACGGATATTGCATATACTATTATCGCGATAACGATAAATAATTTTTCAATATATTGTCCAGCCCTAATTGGCAAGGTGTTCTGAGTGGTAGTCTGGTATTGTGGGTGAATTTATCCTTGTGCAATGTAATCAATCTTCAACTTTTGAGAAGCTTTTCTTGGAAAGACTTGGATAAATTCTCTATATGTATCTACATGTAAAAAAGGCTCAATGAAAATGAATTTCTGTCTCCTATTCTGATAAAGTCAATTCCATTTGGAGAAATTAAACTCACCGGAGCCCAGCTGTGTGTCCATGAAGAGTGACAGATCTATGGGAACACCAATAACATTTACTGGAAGACATACATCACCTGATCTGAGGTATAACATTTCGGTCTGTCTGTCTAGATAGATAGATAGATAGATAGATGACATTATCATGGAGCAATGTAAAATTGTCAAGTTAACTACATGAATTCTTCTAGTCACATTTATTTTAAAGTCAATTACACAGTCAGAGATCAAACTCATCAGAGATTTTCATATTTTCCATATCTCCATATTCTAATATCTTTATTTTATTGTCTCTTTTTTTATTAAAGTCAATTCCATGTAAAGAGCTCACCGGAGTCAAGCTCTGTGTCCATGATGAGTGACCAGTCTATGGACACATTGATAACATTTAAGGGAAGACACACATCTGATCTAACTGATCTGAGGTACAATATTGTGGTTTAGACAGACAGATAATACTCATGAAATGTTGTTGGTTTTATTTTTGCAAAATGTTCATGTTTATTTTCACATTTTTTGTTTTGATCTTGCACTAGTTAGAAATGCTATTTTTATTTCATCCCTCAAACCCTGAGTATTTGTTTACATCCATGCTTTGGGCCACTTATACCCACTATTATTTGAATCTTTCAGTCATGATTCTCAACTGGTCAAAAGCAGATTCAAAGCAAATCTGCTGAAAAAGTTTCAGTGTCTGTATGAAGGAACAGCAAAGCAGGGAAACCCAACACTCCTGAATGAGGTCTACACGGAGCTCTACATCACAGAGAGTGAAAATGGAGAGATCAATAATGAGCATGAGGTGAGACAGATTGAGACACAGTCCAGGAGAGCAGCAACAGAGGACACACCAATCAAATGCAATGACATCTTTAGACCTTTACCTGGACAAGACAAACCCATCAGAACTGTGCTGACAAAGGGAGTCGCTGGCATTGGAAAAACAGTCTCTGTGCAGAAGTTCATTGTGGACTGGGCTGAAGGGAAAGAGAATCAGGACGTCCAGCTCATATTTCCACTTCCTTTCAGAGAGCTCAACTTGATGAAGGGCAAAACACTCAGTCTTTCAGATCTTCTTCATGTCTTTTCCCCTGAAACAACAGAAATGGAAATATCCAGTGGTGAATATAAAGTGTTGTTCATCTTTGATGGTCTGGATGAGTGTCGTCTGTATCTGAACTTTAAGAGCGAAGAGAAACTGTGTAATATATCTGAATCAGCCTCAGTGGATGTGCTGCTGATGAACCTCATTGAGGGGAATCTGCTTCCCTCTGCTCTCATCTGGATCACCTCCAGACCAGCAGCAGCTGATCTCATCCCCTCTGAGTGTGTCCATCGAGTGACAGAGGTACGAGGCTTCAATGAGCCACAGAAGGACGAATACTTCAGGAAGAGAATCAGTGGTCAGAGTCTGGCCCATACAATCATCACACACCTGAAGTCATCAAGGAGCCTCCACATCATGTGCCACATCCCAGTGTTCTGCTGGATCTCAGCCACTGTTCTAGAGAAGATGTTGAGTGAAGCAGAGAGAGGAGAGATTCCCAAGACTCTCACTCAGATGTACACACACTTCCTGATCATACAGACCAACATCAAACAAGAGAAGGACTATGAGAAAAACGTGACAGATCAAGACATGATTCTCAAACTGGGGAAACTGGCTTTCCAGCAGCTTGTGAAAGGCAACCTGATCTTCTATGAGGAAGACCTGAGCGAGTGTGGCATTGATGTGAGAGACGCATCAGTGTACTCAGGATTGTGCACTCAGATCTTCAGAGAGGAGTTGGGCTTGTATCAGGGGAAAGTCTTCTGCTTTGTTCATCTGAGCATTCAGGAACATCTAGCAGCTCTATATGCACATATATCCTTTACAAACGATAACAGAAATGTGTTGTATCAAACCAAACCAAGTCTGTTATCTAAAATTTTAAATCAGAAGAAATATGTGTCATTATCTGAGCTGCATCAGAGAGCTGTGGATGAGGCTTTACAGAGTAAGAATGGGCATCTGGACCTTTTCCTGCGTTTCCTTCTGGGTCTCTCATTAGAGTCCAATCAGGCTCTCTTACGAGAACTACTGACACACACAGGAAGCTGCTCCTACAACAGAGAGAAAACAGTTCAGTACATCAAACAGAAGATCAGGGAGACTCGCTCTCCAGAGAGATCCATCAATCTGTTCCACTGTCTGAATGAACTGGGTGATGATTCACTGATGCAGGAGATCCAAGATTATCTGAAATCTGGAAAATTAGGAGGAACCAAACTCTCCTCCTCACAGTGGTCAGCTCTGGTTTATGTGTTGCTGACATCAGAGCAGAAGATGGATGATTTTGATCTAAAGCAGTTTGTTGGAGCACAAAATACAGCAGATGAAGTTCTGCAGAAGCTGCTGCCTGTGGTTAAAGAATCCAGATCAGTTCAGTAAGTCTCACTGACAACAATCACTACACTGATAAAACATGATCACATTGCTTTCTAGCCAAAGCACCAAAAGGGGAAAGTTTTCTCATAATCACATCACTGTCAGTGAGCAGGAGAGTGTGTGAGGCGCACTCACTAAAGCAGCTGAGGAGGTTTGTGTGTGTTTGTGTGGCCGTTATGGGGACAAAATGTTCCCACAAAGATGGCAATATCCGAAATCCTTGTCCTTGTGGGGACATTTTTTGGTCCCCATGAGGAAAACATCTTATAATTCATACTAAGTGATGTTTTTTTGAAAATGTAAGAATGCAGAATGTTTCCTATGATGGGTAGGTTTAGTGTGTGAGTGTGTGTGTGTGTGTGTGATGGGTAGGTTTAGGGGTAGGGTTAGTGTAAGGGGATAAAATATACAGTTTATACAGTATAAAAACCATTATGTCTATGGAAAGTCCCCATAAAATATGAAAACCCAACGTGTGTGTGTGTGAGAGAGAGCTGATGATTGTAGAGGTCACTGTGTGAGATGTGATGAAGGATTGAATGTGACGGGGATCAAAACTGACAGCAACATTGTCTTAAACAGTTTATTTTTCTAAATATTGATGCTGTATGATTAGGAATGTTTGTCCTCTAATGATGTTTATGTGAATGTTTTACTGCCTCTATAAATTCCATTTGTAGTTTACACATTTTAATTCTATAATTGCAGCTGGTATCATACCATGCATCTTTAATCTCTACAGGTTGTGGGATTGTGGTGTCACAGATGAAGGTTGTGTTGCTCTGGCTTCAGCTCTGAGATCAAACCCCTCAAACCTACAAAAACTGCATCTGTATGGAAATAAACTAGGAGCATCAAGAGTGAAGCTGCTCTCTGATGGACTGAAGGATCCTCACTGTAAACTGGAGAAACTGTGGTAAGATTGTATAAATGTGTCAACATCCTGCAATTTTTTTCCCTATGGTTAATAATGAACAAAATAAATAAAAACAAGTTGGTTGTTTAATCTTCATTAAACTCCTTACAAAGTTTTTGACAGTTTATACTACTAATACTTATAAGTAATAAACCACGGCTAGCTGTGCATTTTGGGCGATACAAGATCCCTGTCACAAACGGGAGATGAAGGAAAAAAGGTTCGAGGTCGAGGTGTGCTGCTCTGGTGGTCATACACTTAAAGATTATATTATTGAGTTGCTGTGTGCGTACATGTAAAGTAAGTGAATATTGTCTATATATTTCCAAGAAATGCACAGTTTATTTTCTGGTCTAAACATTAGCCTATTAGGTCTAATTCTGCCTGTATTACTGCTGAAAACTGATCATGAATTATGCCCCACCTCTTCTTATTACGGCGGGCAATCTTAACTAGGAAGGGGACAAATCAGTCCATGCCTGTCGAGTAGAAGGCTAGACGGAAGTATCTCTGTCTGGTAAGGGGCAGGTCAGCCATAAGGGAAACTCCTGGGAGGCCTCTCCATTCCTTACACTCCGCACACTGGCGCTGGTGTCGGCGGACAGCTTCTCTGCCTTTCGGTATCCAGCATGTCCTTTTGATCTCAGCAAAACGTCGCTCTGTACCGGGATGATGCAGCCTCTCACCATAATCCTTGAGGATTAGCTCGGTGGTTGGCTGTCGGGGGTCTAGGGCAACTGGATCTCCACCTCGCTCGGTTCCTGCTTGGCTACATAACCAGCTGCCTCCAGTCTAGTGATCTCAACCTAGTAGGAGGAAGCCTGATCTGGGTCCTTCAGCAGTCTCCTCTTACGAAGGAGTGGCATACCGCATTGTCCCTTCTACTTCCACTTGCACAGTTTTCTCCTGCAGGAGTCTGACGGCTTCTTAATCTAGTTTAGATTGTCGCTGCAGTAGGGAATCACATCCATCAACGAACAGATCTGTGTTGGGAAGGATAGATGTGAAAGAAATTGGTGAGCATTGATCCCATGTTTAATCTCATGCATGGGGCCTTGAAGAGTCCATCCCAGACGGGTCTTAACTGCTGCAAATCCACCTGGTGGGCCTAACCGGACAGGTTCAACAGGTGTGATGAGATGTGGGTACTCTGAACCAATCAACAACACAGGTTGCAATTTATTCATCTGTTGCAGTGGAAGGCCAGCTAGGTGTCGATACCTCTTCTGTAAGGATGTCACCGGGTAGTTATGTTCATCAAGGCCCAGTCTCTTGGCTGTGAATGCACCTCTGATAAGGAATTTCTTGTGAGGATTAGACAGTGGAGACACTGTGAAGGAAACAGCCGCCCCAAGCACCTGCTGATCTTCTGGCTGTCCTTTAAGGTTCAGCTGCTGAGCTGCAGCATGGAGAAGAATAGTCCTTTCTGACCCATTATCCAGCACTGCATATGTCTCCATTGAGGCATCCCCATTTGTAAAGATTACTTTACTCACTTTCAGAAGTACTTTGCGGCTGCTGACAAAAAGTTCCACATACAAGATGTCTTTTGTGGTACTCACAAGGCAGGAGTTCTCTTTGGGCTCAGCACTGGTATTCACAGCTCGCTCATACAGGTCATGCAATATAAGGAGGTGTATCCTATTGCAGGTCTTGCACAGGGCCTTCAGGGTGCATATGGAGGCATAATGATTGTGACCGCATCTCCAACAGTGGTTATTCTTGCGAATCCAGGCCTCTTTCTGTTCCTTAGTCAGCTCTTTGAAGTTGAGACATCCATTAAGGAAATGACTGGCACTGTCACAATAAGGGCAACTAATGCCTGCTAATATTTCAAATAGTATTTTATCTGTAGCCCCCTATATAACTGCATACATATGTAACTGCATAAAGTTGGGTCATCTCTTCACAGGTGTTGGGGCATCTGAAGTCTTTATGAGAGGCTGGATCCAAACTTGAAATTACTCTCTAGTTACCTTGGGATGGTCATCCCGAGCTAAAACAGAAAAGCAAATGGAGAATAATCTCCTGTATCTGCTGTTCATAACATTAAGCAAAGATACCGGTGAGCAGATCATGAGTGGAGCGTTCGCTTGCCGTGAGCGATTGAGTGGAGCTTGCTGATTGTGAGTAACTGTTGCTGTCATGACAGATCTATTTCAGGACCAGCCGCTATCAAAATAATTTGGGCCAGATATTATTGCCACCTGTTGCTGACCACTGTCATAGGTACTACCAGAAGTACCTAGGATGTGATCTTAAAGAGCGTGATGGATTGTAGGGCGATAGAAGATCAGTTAAATACACAGGAGCTGAACCATTAGGCCTTATAGGCCAGAAGCAATACTTTGTAATAGATACAGAACTTAATAGGTAACCAGTGTAGAGATGATAAAATTGGTGTTATATGATCAGATTTTCTTGACCTAGTAAGAACTCTAGCAGCTCATTTTGGACTAACTGTAGCTTGTTTATGGAGGATGCAGGAAAACCAGCGAGTAATGCATTACAGTAATCTAGTCTATAGGTCATGAATGCATGAAGTTTTCTGCATCAGAAACAGATAGCATGTTCCATAGCTTGCCGATGTTTCTGAGGTGGAAGAAGGCTGTTTTAGTAACATATGAAATAGGATTTTCAAAAGACAAGTTGTTGTCTAATATAATGCCCAGGTCTTTAACTGTAGAGGATGAAGAAACAGTACATCCTTCTTTTCATGATCACCAGCGAGAGTGCTCGTGATTACCACTCCACCCCGGACTATTGTCATACCATCTCAGACTACATTACCCATAACCCACTGCCCGGACTAATCAACCATAATTGTTTATAGCTGTGTCTCATTAGCTCATTACCTCACCCTAAATAAGCCTGGTTATCTCAATCATTCATGGTGAAGTCTTGTTTAGTGTAACACTGCAATTCTGAGATTTCTCCCCGGTTTCTTGTCTCTTGGTTCTTTGGATTTCTTGCCTGTTTCTGGATTACTCTTTTGCCCATGTTCCCTGCCTTGTTGTGTTTGTTTGTTTGGACTGCCTGCCGGTGTTTGACCTTGCTTGTACTTTGGATTACGTGTCTGGAGTGTCCCTTTTAATAAAGCTGCATTTGGATCCTCAGACTCGGAGCAGTTTGTTACACTTCTAAATGCAAATTGTATTCTAAGGCTACATTTCAGACTGTCAGTCCAAATCCGATTTTTCCGCATATCTGATTGAAATCCGATCATATTTAAGTCTGAACGGCCAAAGATCACATGGAATACAATTTTTTTATTTATTTTTATTTTTTACAAATCCGTTTCAAGCTACTTTCATACGTTTTTTTGAAATCCTATTCAAAATACATTTCTGGAAATCCGTTTCATTCTGACTGCTCTGATCGGATTTCGCTTGGTTTATGTGACTTTCTCACACCACTTAAAGTGTAAACATCACACGCTGTTATAGGAAACATGCTGAAAGATGCTGCAGAAACAAGGTTGTGTTGTTGCAAAGTGCCGGTCAAGCAGAAAAATACAGTATAATGTAATCCTACGGTTCTGCTGCTGCCTCATAAGACACAGTAGTCCAGCGCGTGGTGGCTGCACAATGTCATGTTGTAAATAAGACAATCTGTATTGCAAACCATGTTGCGGTTATTGTTGCTGTTTTTATGCCTACCAACGCAACGTCATTGCCATAGAAACCAATGCAGATATTCAGAAAAAAAAAAACAGCTGCATGGACACACGAATCAGATCTAAACAGTTGCGAGACACATGTGGACGTCAATTATTTTAGATCACATTTCAATCGGATACACAAATAATCAGATTTGGTCTGACAGTGTGAACATAGCCTAAAAGATTCTGTGTACAGGTAAAAGTTAAACTTATTTGAATTTAATAGAAGAAAATTACAGGTTATCCAATATTTTATATCTTTAACACACTCTGTCAAATAATTTAAAGATTTCATCTGGTCGTAATGAAATATATAACCGAGTATTATCGGCATAACAGTAGAAAATAATTCCATGTTTTCTTATAATATTGGCAAGTGAGAATAACAGAGGGCCTAACACAGATCCTTGTGTCACTCTACAATTTACTGATGTTATTTTAGATTTTTCACCATTTAAATAGATAAAATGGTAATGGTCTGATATGTAAGGTCTAAACCAACATAATGCCTGTCCCTGAATACCATTGTAATTTTGTAGTCGATCTAAGTGTATTTTATGATCTATAGTGTCGAACGTAGCACTAAGATCAAGTAAAACTAGTATTGAGATACAGGTGTGGTCAAACGCTAGAAGTAAGTCATTTGTAATTTTAATGAACACAGTGTCTGTGCTATGATGGGGTCTGAATCCAGACTGAAATTTTATATATATAATTATAAATATCTTTTTTTGCAAGAAGGAGCCCAATTAAGCGGAGACAACTTTTTCTAATGTTTTAGACATAAATGGAAGATTTGAAGATGGGTCTGTAATTTGCTAATTGACTCGGATCTAATTGTGTTTTCTTAATGAGAGGCTAAATAACTGGGACATGACCTAAAGATAGAGACGAGTTAATAATATTGAGAAGAGGCTCTTCTACTACAGGTAACAACTCTTTCAGTAGTTTAGTGGGTATTGGATCTAATAAACATGTTGTTGGTTTTTGTTGCAATTCTACGTTTATTTAGCTCTTCCTGTCCTATAGGTGTAAAGCACTGCAATTATTCTTGAGGGGTGATAATTGAGGCTGAATCATAAAACACTGTGAAAGGTAATTTCAGAGGGTTAAGCCAGGTTTCAGTAAGACAGAGTACATCAAAACTATTGTCTGTGATCATTTAATTTACAATAACGATCTTAAGTGTGATCGATCGAATGTTTAGGAGCCCCAAGCTTTAGAGACATAGAGTTTAGTTTTTGTTCACCAATTTTTTTAAGCCTAGGTGCTCCCAGAAATGATTCCGATTATTTACAAAGAGCAGTTAATTTTCATTACACCATGACATTAACCATTCATTTAGAGCAAATAATCTACTGAGCCTTTCATGTCCTCGTTGGTACGTGGGAAGCGGTCTGGAAGATGATCAGACTACTAAGTAGTCTCAATCAGACTACTTAATGTCCCTCTTCAGAACCTCCGTCTGCCGCAGCCTGATGTTGTTCACTCCCGCGTGTAGCACGACAGTGCCGATGCTCTCGTCACCATTCAGGATCGCGGGTACCTGCACAACGTCATCGAGAACACAAGCACCAGGAAAGCAGTGGCTGCACACCTTTAGCTGAGGTAGCGTGGACATGCTGGATGATGGAATCATTGATGACGACAGTGTTGGTCTGTGGTGAGTTGGCGCCGGAGTGAAGGAGGGCTGCGATAATCGCGTTCTGGGTGCAGAGAAACACATGGAGTAGAAGAGGTCAGAGTGATACCATAACTTACCACAGACTTGTGAGCGTCAGCCTGGGATGTCTCTAGCGTTTTCGCAGCTCGGCTTCTCTAGTAAGTCGCGGATCTGCTTCTCTATGGCCTCCAGCTCCAACTGCACCACGTGCAGCATTAACGTGTCCTCACCTGCACTCAAAGGTAGAGACACATCTGATACATTTGCCATTAGAGCAGATGAACAGTAATTTCCTGAGTGGTAGGAGTGTAAACACATGCAATAGTGGGACCACGATACTAATGCTAAAGGGGCTGAAGCTAGTAGCGGATGTTCAGGAAGTCAGATAAAACTAGCGATATCAAAGCAATCCGATTGGTTTTGATATAGAATACTGTCGAGGATATGTTCACCTGCTGTAAATAATACATATAGAAAATAATAGGTTATAAATTTGATTTTAAGAAGAAAACAGGCGATTAGGAATCAACTTTACAGAGTTTTAGTGATCTTCGACTGGTCGAGTCAAACATCATTAGTGCCGACGTGAATAATAATCTTAGAGTATTTATGATTAGCATTAGCCAGCACTTTTAAATTTGCTTTGATGTCAGGCGCTCTGGCTCCAGGCAAATGTGAGTATGGTGGCTGATGTCTCTATTTTCACTTTCCGTGTAATAGAATTGCTAATAGTATACCAGCTACCCAGCTAACAATGTCATTGTTCTCTGCAGGTTGTGGGATTGTGGTGTTACAGATGAAGGCTGTGCTGCTCTGGCTTCAGCTCTGAGGTCAAACCCCTCACACCTCAAAGAACTGTATCTCTCTGGAAATGAACTAGGAGACTCAGGAGTGAAGCTACTCTCTGATGGACTGAAGGATCCTAACTGTAAACTGGAGAAACTGTGGTAAGATTGTATAAATTCTCATTCTCTTTAATTTTCTTCCTATAAATAATTAACAAAATTAAAACTTGTCAGATAATTGAAGAGGATGTTTAATCATTATGAGATTCTTTCCAAAGTGTCTGACATCATTTTACTATATTTTCCATAAGCATGAACACGATTGTCAGTGCTGGGCAGTAACACTAGTTACTAGTAACGCCAGTTAGCTAGGGCTAGGACGATGGTAACTACAACCCCAAATCAGAAAAAGGTGGGACGTTTTGTAAAATGCAATGAAATCAAGAATCAGTGATTTTGTAAATTCTCTTTAAAATGTATTTAATTGACAAAAGTACAAAGAAAAGATTTCCAATGTTTTCGCTGACCAACTTAATTATATTGTGTAAATATAAGTAATTTATTTATTTTAATGGCTGCCCACCTATTATCAAAAAATTATTCTAGAAAATAAAACAAAACATTCTCTTATAATCCTACGTGAATTGTTTTGACAACATACATCATGAAATATAATCGCACCTGGGTAACAGCTGCATTATAGCTACAATTAGCATCAAGCTACACATGACAATTAATAACAGATTAATAATAATCGAATGTGGTATTTTATCATATAATGTGGCAGAAAATGTTTATTTGTAGCATTTTAGAATAAGCTAATTGCTACAGCTGCTTAGCATTTCTCATGTAAACATCATTTATTAATACTAAAATAATCCAAATTCATTAAAATCACTTACAAAGCATATGCTGTCATAATCATACGTTTATTTGCTTCATCTTTCATGTGTAGAAACATTCCTCTGGGTTTGTGTAGTGTAGTGTACGAAATTTCATCATCGGAAGAGAAGGGCGGGTTATGAACGCGTAATATGAGTGATATGAGCAGCAAATGATCTTCCTCTGAGTCATAACAGTGATCGCAGAAGTGAAAATGCTAATGCTCATCAGATCTCGTAAATCAGTGGAAAATGAATAGAAATTATGATTATGTCTAAAGAAATACTTAAGTAAAAATGTATAAATAGATAGAAGCACAGGTCCTTTATCAGCTTTATCTGAGCTGTATATCCTGAACTGAGAGTCTGAAGAGTGTCATTGTTTTCTACAGGTTAAGGTATTGTGACGTCACAGATGAAGGTTGTGCTGCTCTGGCTTCATCTCTAAGATCAAACCCCTCACATCTGAGAGAACTGTATTTGCATGGAAATATACTAGGAATATCAGATGTGAAGGTGCTCTCTGATCTGAAGGATGATCCACATTATAAACTGGAGACACTTGAGTGAGTAGTGACGACTAAAAATGTATGAAATTAAATATAGTTTCCTCTTCTATGTCGATTTTAATTGCAACAAACAGGCATGTGAGGGATAGTTCACCCAAAAATGAAATTAAGTCATCATTTACTCGCCCTTGTGTTGTTCTAATGCCATATGCACTTCTTTCTCTTCCAGACCACAAAAGTCGAAATTTAAATTAATGTCCCGCTTGCACTCGTCCATATAACATTTCTTAATTTTCTTTTTTTGGATGAACTATCCCTTTAAACTATTCCGCACTGACCAAAGTGCAGATGTGCTCATACGTAAACGGATATGCCGTGTGTTGATCACTCAACTCCATGAATGAACACTGTGCCATTATTCTGAAGTTTTCCCTCCACTCTGAATCGCTGCACCAGTGTCTGCTGCTTATCTTCATCCAGAGACAGTGTGAAGAACACAATGGCAGTGTAGTATAACCCCGTTTGCAGCGCCATTGCTATCACATGCTATCACATCTTACTGCAATTAAGTCCTTACTCTGATTATTGATTATTATCCCATTATTGGTGCACCTATAAACATGGTCATTGTCTTTGAATGTCATTTGCAATAGAAGATAATGGAAAATATTTATTACTACTTTTGTTGTCATAAATAAAACTGGCCCAGTTACAGAAAGAGGACAGTCATACAGGATTATGGATAAGGGTCAAGGGCCATCATTCATGGTGGTTTGGATGCAAAATCAAAATCTGAATGGTTAAAAAGATATTTTAAAAATTGTACATCACAGGTGTATCGCTTAAGGTTTAATAGAATACTCCAAGCAGATAGCCAACGTAACAGCGTGTGTATCTGGGTGACGACCAATGGAGACAGAGCCAGTGGATCCGATGGCACAGGGTTAGGGTCGAGGGTGCTGAGCGAAATTGCTGGTAATGGAGAACAAGGCAGTGTTGCGGCAACGAGCGTCATAGGTGGAGCCAAAGTACCCAAGTGCTGGGTCACAATTGACAGTGTGAACAAGGACAGAGTCTAAGCCGACGGGAAGGAAGAACCTGCTGCAGCCGAAAGGGTGGAGGGATGTAGCGCAGCGGATGGCCCGTAAACCGTGGCAGAAGTGGGGTGACGACTGACCAAGGGGGAGCCGGTGGGACAAGGGAACCTGGAGGAGCCACTAGGCTGACGGTCTCTGGTGGAGCCAAAGGTGGAAGGAGCCAAGACGGAGCTGCTGGTGGTTGCACGACCTGCAGCTCGGCAGCTCGATGTTCTGGCAGGGCATCCCAAGAGATGACGCAGGGCTGCAAACATCCAGTAGCGATGGGGCTGGAGGACTGGTTGAGCTCTGTGGTGGTGGTGGGGATGCAACCAAACTTGATAGGATGACAGTAATTATGACACAGTCCACACAGGTTAACGCAAAGAATAAATCCCAGGTAATAATGTTGTTCTTACACCATGGTATTTCTGAACAGACTGATGAATCACAGTTATCTTTGGACAATAACGATGATTTAGATACTGGGTGGGATAGGGTGGGAGCTGACAAGTCCCCATCGATGTCTATGAGCCAGTCCTCTGATTCTGTTCCCTCAGCCGCTGGTGTCACGGGCTCACACTCCTGGTCAGATCCATGCTGGGGCTGCACTTCCGGGGTGATGGTAAGCTCTGTCCTCTTGTCCACGGGCTCTGGCTCACTTGTTGCGGTGGGTGGTGTCACTCAATCTACGGGGGGCTCAATTGACTTTTTTGCGTTTGTTGGTGTCAAAGTTTGCTCTGGGTCTGGCTGTGCTCTGGATTGGGACGCAACGCTCTCCAAACACCTAATGACAGCCTCCCTCCAGTTAAGTCCTTTGGTGTTTGGGAGGTTGAATGGATGATAGTAGTTTGCTCCGATCCAGAAAAGTGACTTCAGGGTCTCGTCGTAAGGGCAGGGGAGTGCAAGATGACAAAAAAGTTCTGGCTCTCATGAGCCACAGCAGTAAATTGAACTGCATAGTCCATTCTTTGGTCCGATATTTTGTAACGCTTAAGGTATAAGGAAGACAAAGATGAAGAAGATAACTCACAAGGTTTAATAGAATAATTCAAGCAGATAGCCAATGTAACAGTGTGTGTAACACGCACACACAAACAATACCGGACACTGAACTAATGATGAACAAAATACAAGCAGGTGTGATTGTTAGTGAATGTCCATGGGAACAGATTGTGGCGGGAAAATAGAACAAAGGGACACATGTGACGAGTTTAAAACCAAAACAAACATGACTGTGACAACAGGGTTATTTTATTATCTCTGACTAATAGTGCAAATAGTTTGTTTTAGTTGTGGGTAATTTGACTGTCTGTGTTTTTACAGGTTTTAGATGTTAGTCCGACCTTCTCTGGATCAGCTGATGGAGAATAAAGAGCCACTACAGACACATCACATTCAACAGAACCAACACACACAAACCCATAGTGAACATCACACACACGTGTTTGTGTAACTTTACAGAATGATCCAATCCTTCATCCAGAGTCAAACAGAAACATTTTGTTTCTTCTGAAGTGACATTTATACTGGTGCCCCATTTTACATGATAATATAACCAGTTGTTTGTGACAGTCTGTGTGAATGTCTTTTAGCAATTAATTGACTTATACAGTATTAAATACATACAGTATTAAAAACACTATATGTGTTATTTCTATGATGTTTTAATATATTGGCCTCAGAACACATTTTGTAACTTATTTGAAATTGAAACCTTTTATTGTCATTGTAACTTCTGTATACAACGAAATTAAGAGCACTACTGTTTAGAAAAACAAACATATAACCATTGTCAACATATAAGTCACTGAAGTTGAAGTAACCAGAGATAGTGTTGTACATTTAAGTTTCACGTTTAGTGCATTTGTGAATTCATAATCCTGATAGCATTTGGGAAAAAACTGTTCTTAAAATGAGTGGTCCTTGATCTTACGGATCTGTACCGCCTGTCTGACGGCAGGAGATCAAACAGGTGGTGTCCTTGGTGTGATGTGTCCTTGATGATATTTTTGGCCCTAGAGAGATAGCAGGAGCGGGCAGTGTCATTCAATATAAGGGAGGGTAGTGAGCAGCCAGTGAAGCGGTAAAAGGCCACCAGCAGCTTGCACTCCAGGTTGTTTTTCCTGAGTACTCTGAGAAAGTGTAGCCATTACTGTGCTGTTTTGATGATTGCTGAGATGTTAGCAGACCAAGAGAGGTCATTGGATATGTGGACTCCCAGGAAGTTAAAGGGAGTCCACATATCCGATTCTTGGTGAATGATCTGTGATCTCAGGTACAGGCCACAGACCTGAGAGAAACCATCCAGCTCAGAGGAGCTCTGACAGTGTTGAGTCGAGGGAAAACAGACACTTCAAATCACAGGTGTAATGTCACATACTCATGTGTGCAGAGCGAAGAATGATTGTTCACACAAATTACTGTGTGATTTAAGATATCTGTATAATCTGTAAAGATGTAAGAATATTAAATGATTTTGTTGTTTTTACTAAATAGTTTAGTTAAATTATCATGATATTTCAGTTTTGATGTCTTTTGATTTGACCTTCTGGTGAAGGTGGACAGTGTCTGAAATCATTTTATACAACAGAGAAGCGGCCCATCTGTTGTTTCCTCCTGTTCCTGTCTGAAACCCGTGTAAAATGTGTAATGCAAAAGTTGTGGTATGTTAAAGTTTGGGCACCCCAAACCAAAATACATGTTTTGTGTATTTTCTCATTAAGAATCATTTCAGTAAACACACTTAAACTGCACATATTTCTGCACATTTATTTATACAACTGTAAACATGGCAGGCTAACGTTTGGGCAACTTTCAATCAGTAGAGGAGAGTGGGGTAAGATGAGCCATTTTTTACTTATGTGTTCCTCAAGATAAGATAAAATAAGGCAGAAGTACAATAAAAGTATCTAAAGTGGTTTCCTGTGGCTCAGGTTTACCCCAGGTTAGGGGTAAGTTGAACCAAGTCAGTGGGTAAGTTGCACCATCTGGTTGTAAACAGACCATCTGATTGAATCTGAATCAAACCTATGTGAAATTGTAAAGATAATTTACCTCTTTGAAAAACACCTTCAATAATCAAATTTCCTTTTACAAGTAGTCATATTTCTTTTCTTAAAGCTAACTTAAAGAACATCAAATGAAGTTGAAATTTTAATATCTTTAATTGTTTTGTCAAACAGAGTTTGTTGAGTAAAATTAAATAAAAATTAAATAAAATAAAAACTGAATTAGAATGAATGAAAGAATGTCATTGAAACTAATAAACATTTTAGTCAGACGGTTCTTAACATGGTAGTTTTTCTGCGATATTGAACATGTTAGGTCATTAGGGATACAGGTGGAAGGATATATATGATTGAGCATCTTCTGGTCTTATCAGAGCAGGATTTGCTGTACTTCTACATTGTTCCTATCAAATTTTGTTGTTGTTGTAATTTTTAAGAAAATGATAAACTAAATCAGTTGTGTAACATTACATTGAAATTATACCAGTTTATACTTCAGAGATTTAACTCAACTACAGTGCCTTATGGTGGGGTCAGTTAAAACGCTGGCTCAGTTTACCCCATAGCATTTGGCTCACTTTGCCCCATAGCTGCCATTTTGCTCTTCACGACTATCAAACTAAACTCAGAGCTGCTGAGAGGAAATGACACGGGACAAAAGAACAAGCTGACCTGAGCAAGTATTAATCTCTCCAGTCATCTTGTCAGCTGAAAACTCTTCACAACAGTCTCCTCTCCTCTCTATCCTCCTTCACCTCCTCCCACTTCTTCTCTGACTGCTGATGACCGTCACTTATTTGACTGATAAAGTGTAAAGCATCATCATTCAGTTCTCTACAACACTCACACACATTACACTTTCCTCTTCTTTCTCTCTCCTCATGGAGAACAATTCTCTGTGCCAGCCGTCCTACAACCCTGTAAAATTGCCACATTAGGGTAAAAAAATGTATACACGTATAATCAGATATTTTGGATCTGTTTCCAGATTATTTTCCTCTTCTTCACTGAGATCACTTGTGGATTACTTGTCCATGGATACTCAAGAGAATCTGTTGTTGTTTTCTTTGTTTTGACGATTTTGCTAATATAACTTGAATCTTCTATAGGAGAAGCATTTATATATCATTGATTTTATGAAAAAAAGTTTTCTGGTATTTGTGGTAACTGTTGATTTACTGCTGTTAGCAAGCCAAGTTTGTTACAGCCTGTCCTTTAGACCCGATGCCCTCTCATCTTCTACAGTATATCTCTCCAACACTGCTTCCAGCTCTCACTCTCATCAACAACACGTCTCTCATTGATGGACACTTTCCCACCATATTTAATCAGACTCGGGTAACTCAAAAAACCAACACTCAATCCTACAGCAGATTAAAACCGCAGACCAGCCTCTCTTTCCTTTTCTGTCAAAGACCCTATGAGTTGTTCAGTCATCTCTCTGCTTTTCTCTTACAGAGCGATTTACTGAACGACTACCGGTTTGGTTTCAAGAGTGACTCCAGATCATCCGTCGTTATCCTCCTGGACCTGTCTGCTGCCTTTTAAACCACCAGATCCTCCTTTCCACGCTTTCTGACTTGGGCATCAAAAGTTCGATCCTTCTGTGGCTTCAATCTTACCTCACATAAAGACCTTTAAAGGTTTCATGAAGAGAACTAGTGTCCTCTCAGCTGATCACTGATGTTCATTTTCTCATGTGTTTCTCCAAACCCAGACTCCATTATAACGGTAAGAACAACCTTCACTATCACACACTGATCTCAGGTCTCTCTTTCTGTCCAGTTAGATCAGTCGCCTGTTCCTGCGATCCTGAGCTCTCAAACAGAGTTGAAGCTTCTATTATCTGAACTAACCAAAAACATAATGTTTCATTTATATCATGCTGAACAGTCAATCAGCCCAACTCCACAAACTTGTTTCTGTCCTTCACTGTCTATTTTAATGCTTATGTGTTTTGTTGTGGAACAGCGCCCCCATGTGGCATCAGCTGACTACTGCTGCTCTGAGCTTCTCTGATGCTGATGTTGGGATGTTTTCTCTTTCTGTAGATGATGTTTTGTCCCGGGGCTCCATATGTCTGGATGACATGTTTCAGGGGTACACCATCGCCCGACTGCACTGTCTCTGTGTCGACCACAAAGGGTTTGAGAAACATTCATTAACACACTCATACACACACATGCCTGCTGTCATATGTGGAAATCATCTCATCTTCTGCTTCTCCTGCTGTCCTGATTAATGGTTTGAGCTCAACCGGTCGTGTGCAGAATAGCCCACAGATTAAACAGATGTTAAACACTTTCCACAATTAGAGTGGTTTTATGTTCTGAGCAGCTTTGACACTAGATGATGAATCCATCACCATCTGAGAGCTATACGGAGCTCAAAGCTGCTGTGGCAAATCTAAATGAAAGCATGCCTGTACTTTGCACAGCTCTAATAACAGACCTGTTGAACAGTAATCTAGCCACCATATTTACCCTTGAAGCTTTTTAGAGACCAAGAAGTCAATATTTTATTTTGTGCACATGAAATTTGTGTATACTAGGTAAAGCTAGACAGACCTTCTTCTCAAATATTATAAACATAAACAACACACACACTCTTATGGAGAGACTAACAAACCCATGAGAGAACGATGACGTTGATGTCGTGCACTAGTTTGAGTTGTAGTTCAGTAATGGCGGCGGAGAAAGATGCGAGCGAAGCCATTCGGTCCGTTGTGGCAACGCTGCCGAATATCCAGAAGTTAAAGCCGGAGCAAGAACAATCTTTGCTGAGTTTTGTTGGTGGTTCGGCAAAAGTTTGATTTTCCAGCTCACTCCGTTAGGGGTGAAGGCGGTCCGCCGGAAGCTAGTTATTTTACTTTATAACGTGTTAAATATGGATATTCTTCTTACGCAAACCCATCACTTTGCTTCAGAAGGCCTTTATTAACCTTGCTGTGTTAAGAGTTTAGAAAAGTACTTTAAGTATTGGTAAACTCTTGTTAGCAATTGTAAAAAACTGTAAAGCTGATGTGTTTTGTTGTGGAACAGGGCCCCCAT